>CAUYRH010166553.1:0-21842 GCA_963574655.1 Perodicticus potto | reverse complement strand
CTTGGGCTATAATTGGGTTATGCTTTCATAAGAAAGCTATAAATAGGTTTCATACTAAGACTGAGTACATTGGATACTTTTTCTTCCATTCTTGAGATACTTTGCTAAGAAGAATATGATAAAGGGTGAGATCACACTTGTGGTGCATATTTGAAGGGTCAGGAGAAAACTTCTAAATACAGATCAAGAATGTTTTCACATAGTAAATGAGAAAATCTCATGAATGTTATGTCAATCAGGTTGATAAAAATATCTCAGATTGTATGTGAAACCCACACACTGTACCCCATGATTGAATTATTGTACACAGCTATGATTCAATAAAAAAATAAATAAATAAAAATAAATCATATAAAGAATTGTTCAGGCTCAGCACCTGTAGCACAGTGGTTATGGCGCCAGCCACATACACTGAGGCTGTTGAGTTGGAACCTGGCCTGGGCCTGCTAACAAACAATAACAACTGCAACAAAAAATAGTCAGGTGTTGTGGCAGGCACCTGTAGTCTCAGTTACTTGGGAGGCTGAGGCAAGAGAATCTCTTAAGCCCAAGAGTTTGAGGTTGCTGTGAGCTGTGACATCACAGCCCTCTACCCAGGGCAACGCAGTGAAACTCCGTCTCAAAAAACAAAGGAATTGTTCAGACTTGTTTGGTGATGTTGCCACTTAAGAATGTTTGCAGAAAAAAGAAAAATCACATGTAAAAGCAATCACCTCAATGCAATTAAGTGTTTTTTTTTTTAAAGTATTCTTTACAATAGTGGTTTCCAAACTTTAACATGTGTGAGAATTTCCTGGGCACAGCTAGTTAAAATACAGATTGCTGGCCTTACTCCCATGGTTTCCTACAAATTCCCAGTGGTTCTGATGCTGTTGGTCTGGGGCAGAATATTTTGAGAACCACTGTTTTAAGATCTAGTCTCCAGAATTCCAACTAATAACCAACATTCATATACCTTTGCCTTTTCTAATAGTAAATAAATCAAAGAACATGTCAAATATAGCTTCATCAAACTCTTGGAATGTTCTACTGAAATAGAACACATAATCTATGCATCTCAGCTCATAAAGACTCCCATGAGTTCAAAAGACAGAACCACAGGACAGTCCAACTCTGGATAACCTATGACTACAAGAAAGCATTCATTTTATAAAACACATTGCAACTACTAAGTTACAGGTCCCATCTTAATAAGTCCCATCTTCTCCATGCTTCTTCTCTATAGAAAATGCAATAAAGTATAAAAAGCACCACACTAAAAATGAGAACTTAACCTATGATGAATGTACACATAAAATATCACAGTGAATTGTCATACTCAAGACTCAGACTCGGAAACATTTTCATCAGGGCAGTAGTAATATTCCATAAAACATATTTGTACATCTTGATTTCTAATCATATATTGAAGTGAAAGGAAGCCTCAGTTAACTGCCCGAATATATACCTTGTAAGATAGAACTACTGCCTTTGTAGATGGTTTCAGAAGAGAAATCTCATGTCTGTTGACCTGAGTCTGATCACAATGAAATGCTTCCATCAGCTCAGAATCTCGGAGTAGTCAGGATGGGAACCTCCTGTATTTCCCAAAGTGGATAATCTGAAGTAAGGTCTGTCGGGGGACACAGTTTTCTGTAGGAGCTCGCTTGTCATGACAAATATGTCAAGCATTTGGAAAATGCTTCGCGGAGCCCCTCTGACCACAGAATCATTTTATTAATAATTAATAACATTGGTGCTACAGAAATCAAACTCCAGAGTCTCCACTGCCTCCTGAGTATTGATTTTGCAGACCATCACCATGCCTCCTTCTTCCAGGAACAGCTTCAAAGTGTGGCCTTAGTCTTGGTAACAACATCAGAAATGCAGTTAAATTCACTGGTGTGAGATTTGATCCAAAAGCAGATAAACAGTCTACAAGGAGAGTTAATTAATTCAAAAAGCACCAGACTCTTCCTGACCTGTAAAACTCTTGAAATATTCCAGCCAAAATAAAGGATTTGCATACACACACTTTGCATTTTCCAAGGTAACCTTGATTCTACTTTTAGTAGTGAAACAGTGGCACAGTCTTGGAAATGAATAGCCCTCAAGATGGTGGAGACCCCTGACATTGTGGAGGTTGGCCACCAAGCCTACCGACCGCTCTCGTCTTGGGTGCTGCTGTAGGAGACGCATCACCACTGCACCCTGGGTCCTGAGCGGTGCTCCTGGGGCCAACGTCTGACTCTACAGATCACTCACTTGGCAAGATTCAAGATTCCAGGATGAACCCCTCCTGGTCGATGCTGGTGAGTCCAGGGAGGCAGTGTTAGAGGCCTGGGCATTCAACTTGGCCGATCAGGCCAACCCCTCCTCTCTATAACTTAGGAAGAAATTACCTCTCTAAGCTCAGTTTCCTCATTTTCAGCATGAGGCAGTAACAGGCCCCGGGCCCTTCCCAGCCCAGTCCCAAGTGGTGACGTGCAATTCTGGGAAATCACTGGGAGTGCTGTTAAATTTATTTTCTTGCCTATCTTATTGCAGATTAGTTTCAGGAGCCCTGCGTTTTTATATTTTCTTCCCTTCTGTATTCACAGTGTGGTGAACAGGGCCTGGCCCATAGCAGGCATTCAATAAAGGTTTCCTGAGTGAGCAGCTCAAGGGGTACTCTCTGGTTCAAGTTCAAGCTGAAAGAGTGTCTCAGAGACATATCCTGACAGTGACACTCCTCTGGCCTCCGGTAGATCTCAGGCTAGGTCTAAGCATTCTTGGAACCACTGTGGGGCTGTCCCCTACTTCCTGACTCCGGGAAGAAAGGTACTAAGGGGCTCCTCGTAAGCCTGATCCCCACCCCTGCCCAGGCTGGGAATCTGTAAAGCTCCAACTCCGTAATCCCTGCCTCTGGCAGCCATGTGCACTGCAAAAATCATTTCAGAAGTCCAAACAATAATATTACTCAGAAATGAGCTGCCTAGAGAGGATTCTTTAGTGACCTGTCATCGATGGGAAGGCGCTGCCAGCAGTTGGCCTGCACAACCTCGCAGTGAGCAGCTGAAAGTGCTTCCTTAGCATTCTAATTCACTGCAGGCTGCAAGAGTGGACCTGCCCCTGCTAATGGCTTCCTTCTGTGTACCACAGGCTCGGTGACTTCAAAGGCCAGGGACTTGGGAGCGCTATCTTGACTGGCACAGAGGTTAAATGGAAATTGGGACTTTAGAAAAGGTCAATGAAGTCATTCAATACAGGAGGGAAAGGGAAGGAATATATTTTTGCGGACAGTGAAATGATTGGATACTTGCCTTTCTTCTAATGGAATCTTGACACTAATTTTTTCATTTGATCCATCATCTCTTGATGTTCATTGCTCAAGCGGAGTGTGACAGTAATGTGGGTAATCCAAAGGGCTTCCAAAAATAAAGCGGCAAATCATCACGAGCTCAATTCTGTCGGGCTGTGCTGTGCAGGGCATATTTCTTGTTGCTATATTAGCATATCTGTTTTTAAAACATTTATTAGTACCTATTATTATGCAACACTACACCAATTGCTTCAGGGGATTATGAACCTTATGAGACACATTTTCTGCTCAAACAGTGGTAGTAAAGAACTCCTGAAATTTGAAAAATGTCAGCTGAGAGGACCTGTCAAAGGTGAGGTCTTGGAGACGTCACATTCCCCTGAAATGGTGCTCTAGTCTCACTCCATAAGTCCTGTGGTCAGAAGATCAAAGACTTTGGGGTCCACCTGGTCCGAATGAGGATCCTATCATCTGTCCACTTCCTGTGGGCAGGTTACTAGAACATCCTGCATCTCAGTCTTTCCTCTGTGAAATGGGATCACCACCTACCTTTAAAAGTTGTTTGGAAGAACCAATTAAATGACTTATGTAAAAAATGACTATGGGGCCCTTTTCACATATTTTTAAAATTATTACATAATAAGATGTAAAGAAATAATTTACTATACTGACACTCTGTAAGAACAGTAACTTTCTTTCTCTATGTCTGCCTGGTAGAGCTAGAAGGTACTCAAGACATGGGGTGTCCTTTCTAATCTGTCATTGCCAAGCTCCCAGGGACACTTGCTCCTTGGAGAAGTATAATCGGGGTGGCGCCTGCAGCTCAAGGAGTAGGGCGCTGGCCCCATATGCCGTGGGTGGCGAGTTCAAGCCCGCCCCGGCCAAAACTGCAAAAAAAAAAGAAAAGAAAGCTTCACTCACACTTGCATATGAAAAATGAATCACAACTATAGCCTAGGATGAAGGAGGGCTTGGTGTCTGATTCAGTGAGTTTTTTTGTACCTTCAGCTCTGTCACCACCCTTATCGATTTATCTGACTTGATGCTTCCTAAGAACAGAAAGATTTCATGGGAACACTGCCAGGATTTGAAGGGAGATGGTTCCACAGCTTTCATGTCTGAGAACCTACTGCTGGGTAGATGACCTCCTGACCAACTTATAAACGAATGTGAAAGGGGGAATTGTCCTTGTTACTGTCTAGTCTTGGTTGAGAGCCCTGAATAGTTCTGCACTATGGCCCCTACAGCTCCCAGATTTGCCCCCACCAGAATTCATGAGAAATAAAGACATCAGCCTTACACCATGTTTTTCTAACTCCGTGTGAAACCCAAATCGTTCTAACAAATTTTGAATAAACTGTCAGAGACACTGGATGAAAATTTTGATAGACAATCTGGGGCAGAGCGAAATCTGGAAATGGGCCTGAAGCCTCCTGCTTCTTTCACTCTGCTGCGGACCCAAGTGTGGCTCTGGAAAGCCACCCACACACATGTGGCCTGAGTGCCTTGTTGGGCAGAGCAGCTTCTGAGAGTCGGACAGATAGCTTGGTAGGTTGTTTCTTTGGGGTGATACTCAGTGGCCTGACTAAGGAAACTGCTTGCAGGCAGTTTTTGGACAGAACATGACCCAGAGCAATAAAGATTTTAAAAAGACTATCTTTGAGGCTTGAGGTGGTTTGGCAAGACCACATCTCAGCGGGATCCCTGCCGCTTCTGCGAAATACTTGGCGAGCACACAATATTGTTGGCTCTCACAGATGTTTATGTAGGGCTGACTTAAGATATAAATACCTCCCCACTCTTCTAAACAGCCCTGTGCCGTTTTATGAGCATTTAAAAGTCAGTAGAAAAGAAGATTAAGACTTTGCAGACATGAAAAATGAGAAAAGATAATATTTGTTGAGCACTTACTAAGTACCAAATATTACCTTGTGATTTTACATCTCATTTAATCCGTACAAAACCCCTAAAAAGTAGGTACTATCAGAAATTCCTTTTTTTTACTTAGGGAACTGAATTAGAGACACAAAACAACTTGGCTGAATGCCCAAGGCTAGAAATGGCATTGGCCCCTTACGTTCCCTGTCAATATCAATGCAGCTCTAAAGTTGGTCCGGGTAACATCTACTTTGTGTTAGAAAAGTGTCCATGGGCTCGGCGCCTGTGGCTCAAGCGGTTAAGGTGCCAGCCACATACACCTGAGCTGGTGGGTCTGAATCCAACCCGGGCCTGCCAAACAACAATGATGGCAGCAACCAAAAATAAAGAAAGAAAAGCGTCCATGAATTGTGTCACCCGTATGACATGAAAGGAACGCCTCAAAGTTACCTGACACCGAGGAGAAATCGGCTCGAGGGAGCACGGCCCTCTGCAAGTGTCCCTGATACTCAGGGAGCCCATGATCCAGACGGCACCTGACTGATTGACCAGCCGATAACAGGCAGCCACTACGGGCTGCTAAACAGGAGAGTGGTGCCCAATCCCTCGACAACTCACAGTCTAGTATTAGAAAGGTATTCATATGTTTAAGTAACAAGTGAAATGTGGGTTTTTTTCCTTTTTTTTCTTTAGTTTTCTTATCTGTAAAGGAACATGTCAAAACACTGACAGCTGAAAGATACATGAGGTTTGCTCCGACATGGTCCCAGGAGGAGCTGGTTGAGGGGAACGGGAGTCCCCTAGACTTTCGTCTCTGTTTTTATACATGTTTAGGTATCTCCAAAATGAAAAGTTGTTATGGGATGTGGGACACTCTTGATTACCTCTTTTTCCTGATTAACAGCAGTCCTGCCTGGGAAGGAGCCTATCCTGCCCTTTGAGCAAGGGGAGGACACCCGGATGAATGTGAGACACCCTCAGGAAAGTCATGGGGTGATTTCTGAAGAGCTTGACAGCTCCTCAGAGCACAGAGGCCTGGATGTGTGTTCTGGACATTTGGACGTCCAACTAACTGCAGCTGTGGAGATCAAGAGAGTTTGGTTGGGCAAGGCAGGACACTCCAGGGATGACAGCACGTCCCACCCAAGGAGAAGCTACCCAGAGAAGTAAGCATCATGGGCAAATTCTCTCATGCCCACAACAGGTAGCTGACCCCAAGGGAGTGTGTGGACAACTCCAGTGTGGATGTTAGCATGACAACTCGAAAACGGGTCTCAGGGAGGATGGTGGCCCCAGTGGCAGCTGTTTAGAGTCTACGTGGCAGCAAACAGGAGCCGCAGGAGTGGCAGCCCAGGTATGGCAGGAGGACAGGGGTCAGGATGAAGGGGTGAGGTTCGAGCCTGCTGAAAGGAGTCCTGTGCGCGCCTGGGCAGCGAGGGCCACAGTGTGCACAGAGACGACAGGCTGCCGAGGTCTCTGCAGTCAAGGTCACGGCAAAACCTCCATGAGAAATCACAGTGTCCCAGAGCGACTTCAAATTTGATTTAAAGAAATACTTGCCACTTTCTCAACAGATATAGTAAATAAACACTTAGCGCGTCGAGTAACGCGCTGCTTCTCTCCATCGGCGCTGTTTCCTCCGACCGCTCACACAATTGTCTCCATACCTGTTCTGAGCTGTCAGGAGTGTGTGCTGAAGACTGCGGGTGGTAAAATAGTATCTTTTTAAATCCCTTCATTCTTCAAATGACACCAGGAAAATGAGTCCCATTTCCTCATTCCTCAATTATACTCCCTATCAAAGGTGTTTCATAAGGATAAGCCACGAGCCAGCCCTCCTGCCACCCACAAAACATAGACCGTGACAGGGAATAGACAGGGAGGAAAGCTCACATCACACCGAAGGGCTGCGTTTCATCTTGAGTTGGAAGTGAGCATGCTGGGATTTTAGGGCTATTAGCAACAGAAGTGACCGGCTAGAATGAAAATGCATAATATTTTTTTACATCACATTAATTAAGTCCATTTTGCACATCAATTCTAAAGAAGATTTCATAGCCCTGATTGTGGAAGGAGCAAAGTGCACAAGGGAATGTCTTAGTTACCGTTTCTGTTCCTCATAAGCTGTGTCACTACCACTCTCATCACTGAATGGAAGAATCTTCTACTTGAATGGTCCTTCTCTACACCACATGGACTGCCATTATCGAACACTAGCAATCTGATTATAGCTTAATCAGGACAGATTACATTGAGATGAGACCGGAAACTTCTTTAGTCACCATTGTCAGCAAATTGATTCTTGTACCGATAGCTACGCTACAAACTGGGAAGACCAACAGCATAGGACGAAGGTCTCAGAAATAACGTCATCGGGGCGTCCGTCGGGGCTGCCTGGGTCGTTATTCCTGTCATTCTGGACTCTCTGATCCAACTAGATGCGGTTTCTCCTGACCCCTTTGTCTTCTGAAAAGGAACCCCCCAGCCTGAGTCTGCCTTTGACGTTTCCTTCCCTTCTGAGGGAGGGGCTCGGCCCCTTACTGCTTCCTATCTGCTCAAACCTGACTGTCTTTTTGGTGATCTGCACGGTGAGATGAAGCCTCGTTTACCATCTGAGGTATTTTCTCCTGCTGCCTTCCCACCCTTTGCCTCTCCCTGTGCTTAGTTCTCAGAGTGACACTCATACACAGACACACACGTCCATGCCTTCACACATGTGACACACACACAGGCAGGTGCACACACAAACCCGTCAACAGTCCCTGTGAGAGATGTACATTCACGCCTCTGAGGCACTGCGCTCTTCTGCGCTTTCTAGATTGTCCCTTTGGCCATCTTTTCTATTTGTCCTCCTCCCCAACAAAACTTTGTGAAGACGCTAGCACTTCCCGGCTGCTCACGCGATGGTCAGAGGTTTCTAGGAACCAGAGACACGCTGGATTCTTCTCGCCCCACCCATTCTCCAGTGTGCCTGACAAAGATTTAGACGTTGCTACATTCTACTCATATGGTTAAATATCATTTGGATCCAGGAAAATAACAGAAATAAAACATGCAATATGGGACAAATGAAATATGTAAATTACATAAATACATAATATCTAAACCTGCAGAGTTAGGGAAAGAGTCTAATAAAAATAAGTCAGGAAGCTTTGGCCTAATCTAAAGAGCAATAAAGGAGAAAATAGGGTGGCACCTGTGGCTTAAAGGAGTAGGGCCCGGCCCCATATGCCGGAGGTGGCAGGTTCAAACTCAGCCCAGGCCAAAAACTGCTAAAAAATAATAACAATAATAATAAAATAAAATAAAGGAGAAAACAGAAGCATAGAAAAAAGAGTCAAATAGAAATAAAAAGCAGGATGAGAAAAGGCAAGTTCAAGGTCTCAATAATCATAATATACAAGAATGGACAAAACTCCCTAGTGAATGGTAGAGGTGGTCAACTTAAAACAAACAAACAAAAAAATCATCTCTACACTGTTCACAAGCCAGAGAACCTCAGCTGAGGACATAGAAAGGTTCAACAGAAGATATAAAAATAAATGCCAGGTAAATATTAATCAACCATAAGCTCAGCAAATTATGCTATAATCAGACAAGATAGATTTGAGAAAAAGCGTGATGAGGGCTAGAGAGAACCAGTACCTCATGATAAAATGTCCACTCTTCAAAAAGCTGTAACAACTCTAAGTTTGAATGCATCTACTAGAGTAACCTCAAAATTTATGAAGCAAAAATTATTGAAACCAAAATGGAGTTATTCCAGGCTGCCGCTGATAAACACATCACAAGAGGAAATTTTGCATTACACCTCTCAATTATTGGTATGTCCAAACAAATAAAAAAGTCAATAAGGATTTAGTAATAACAGATTTAAAGAAGTCATATAGTCAATATTGTGACCATATTTGGATAAAATTAGAATAAGAGGAGAAATCAAAGATAAAGGGAGAAAAGAAAATGAAAATAAGAACTCCTTGAAAATTTAAATCACTAATCCAAAAGCCACTGAAAATTGAACTACAAATTATACACTGTGTTAATAAGCTGTGTCAGAGCGTGTCAGAGGAAGGCTGAGCTGCTCTCAAAGGAAAATTGACAGCACTAATGTATTTATCTAAAAATGAGAAAGACTAAAAACAAATTGTCTAAACTCTTCAGTCAAAAAGCTAGAAAAAGATCAAAATAAACCTATAGGAGGTAGATGAAAGGAATCAATAAAAATAAAAGAAGCCACTAAAGTAGAAAACCAAACAATTAGAACTGAAACTGCTTTAAAGATCAACAAAATAGGCAAAGCCTTAGAAAATCTGAATAATAAATTAGTAGAGAATAAACTAATACACTTAAGAATAAGAAAAGAAATGCAAAATTGTAGAGGAATTTTTTATTTATTAAAATTGGCTTAGGGAAAAGGCCAGTCATGGTGGATGGCACCTGTAATCCTAGCATTTGGGGAGGCAGAGGCAGAGGAATTGCTTGAGGCCAGGAGTTAGAGAGCAGCCTGGGCAACACAGTGAGATCCCAACTCTACAAAAAGTTGAAAAAATAGCTGGGTGTGGTGGCATGCACCTATGGTCCTCACTACTCAGGAGGCTTAGGCAGGAAAACTGCTTGGGGCCAGGAGTTATTCCAGGCTACAGTGAGGTATGTGTGATCACACCACTACACTCCAGCCTGGCTGACAGAGTGAAACCCTGTCTATAAAAATAACAATAATAACTACTTAATTAAATATAAGAATATTGATTTTAAGAAAAAGAAGGGCTGAAGAGATGATAAACCTTGGAAGAAATTTCAATGGTAATTATTTTTTAAAAAATAATACACCAGGCCCACACAGATTTAGTGGTAAAGTACTAACGAACAGAACCTCTGGGTTAGGGATTATTATTAAGAACTGGAAAAGATGAGAAGCTACTCAATTCATTCTACTAGTTAAAACAAACAATAATCTCCAAATCAGGAATATATATTTCATGTATATGATACATATGGTGTGTATGGAATATATATATAGGATATATTATATATATGTTATATATATAACATAGGATCCAATCTACAAAGGCAAAACCAACTCTCACATGTTTAGAAATATAAATAAATAATATTAAAAACCTACAGAAAGAAAATTATAAATTTATACTAAAGACCATCGAGGGAAGACCTGAATAGAGAGGTGCCCTGGAGTCTAGCAAAGGCAGGTTTACCTGGGAGCTAATGAGGATTAAGCCTGGGACCACCACTTGGAGATAAAGCCCAAATCTCGTGGGCAGCTCCCATTCAAGGAGGCATTCAGAGGTCCCCGCCTCCTTCCGTTCTTAGTCCCCTATATCTGGTAACTATTGCTGCCTAACAAACTACTCTCAAATTCAGCAGCTTAAACAATAAGCATCATCAATTTCCTCACTCAGAAATTTGGGAGCAACGTGTCTGTGCAGTTCCGACTCACAGTCTCTCCTAAAGTAGTGGTTGAAATGTCAGCTGGGGGTACAGATGTCTGAAGATTAGACCAAGGCTGGGGACCAACTTCTAATAGGGTCATTCACATGAATGAGAGTTTGTGCTGGCAATTGTGGGCAGAGGCCTCAGTTCCCTCTCCCCACATGGGCCTCTCCATGGACTGCTTGAGTATCTTGATAGTGTGGTGACCTGCTGCCACCACAGAGTCATACAAGAGAGGGCAAGACCACAAAGCTTGTATGCCCTAGCCTTGGGAGTCGCACACTGCCCTTTCTGCAGTCTCCTGTTGCCGACACGCTTCCACCATTTTCCATGCAGGACAGGAGTCTAAAGGGTTTGAACACCAGGAGGTGTGGATCATTGGAGAACATCGTCAAAACGTGGTGCCCAAGCTTTCTAACGAAGTGAAAAAGAGCACAGAGGAACACATGGGTGGTTTCTGTGGGTCGGGCCAAAGGTGGCAAACATCACTCCTACTCACCGGTCACATGACCACATCCAACCCTGAGCAGGCTGTAAAATTATGTCCAGCCGGAAGGAGAGGAAGTGGGTTTGGTAGTTAGCTAACAATTTGGCTGCCATTGTATAAATTCAATCATCATAATAACAATGAATAAAAGAGAGAAATCAGGTAAGGATTTTGCAACACATTTGGCACATACATATGTCAGCTTCTACTCCTAACAAATAAGAAAGAAATTCCTACTGGCTATAGTGGAAGATTAAGGGGACCACTCTGGGGCCATGGATGGTGAGGGAAGAGAATATATAACTTTCTTTTGATCAATCAGGGAAGATTATATGGAAGGAAAAGCATGTAGAGTAGATTTAAATCAGAGGAAAAAGAGTTGAAACTTACGCCAGAATGAGGGAACAGGGTAAAAAAAGGACAAAGAAGCCTGACGGCATACCCCTGAGAGGTGCTGGGTGAGCAGCACAGAAGGGGCGCACGAGGGTCGCTGACATCATAGCCCTGAGACGTGCTGGGTGATCAGCACAGAAGGGGCGCACAAGGGTCGCTGACATCATAGCCCTGAGACGTGCTGGGTGATCAGCACAGAAGGGGTGCACGAGGGTGGCTGACATCATAGTCCTGAGAGGTGCTGGGTGATCAGCATGGAAGGGGTGCACGAGGGTCGCTGACATCATAGTCCTGAGACGTGCTGGGTGATCAGCACGGAAGGAGCACGAGGGTCGCTGACATCACAGCCCTGAGAGGTGCTAGGTGATCAGCACAGAAGGAGCACGAGGGTCGCAAGTGAGGTGAGCAAGCGTCCCGGAGGGTGGGCCTTGAATGCCCTGCCAGCACGCTTGCCTCTTCCCCTCTCTCGGAGCTCACAGAGGAGGGTTGACCCACAGGGCACCCTGGCAGCTGCGGGAAGGGTGGGCACACTGGGGTCACTGGCTGGCGCAGGGAGAGCAGTCAAGGCCCTCTGAGGCTGCGGAGGGAGACCCAGGACGGCGGCCCCCGAGCACACAGGCAGGGCGGGTGTGATTCCCAGCCCGCATTTCCTGGACGGGTGGCCAGGACTCACCGCTCTTGGCCCGGAGTCCACACACCCCAAGGTCTGCGTCTGCACCTGCTCCTGCACTGTGACGGGCTCCATGTTTTTCCTGGTCCCTTTTGTCAAAAGCACCAGACTTTAAAGAGAGGAGTTTGGGCTTTTGTCCTTGAGAGGAAAGTTGGAGGCAATTTCAGGGTTGAATTTATTCTTGCCCTCGCTCAAGCGCAGACGCAGACTAACAACCTAGTGCGGCGCTTCTAATCTGCACGGCTGCAAGGCGCCAGTTTTTCCTGCGGGGCCGCGGCCTCCTGCAGGCTGCAGAGAGGAAGATGATGGTAACACAGCAGCTCCCATTCCCGTGAGCCCCGCACTGGGCTCAGCACTTCTGTGTGTTAGCTCGTTTAATTCTCACAGCCTTGTGAGGAAAAATTATTATAACCACCTTACAGACGCAGACACGGAAGTTTTAAAAAGATGATTTTGCCCCAGACCTCACAATCACTGGCAGTGACCTATGTAGGATTTAACAGCACAGTTTCCACCAACCTGGCTGTTTCTGATATCTCTTCTTGCCGTTCCGTTTTGTATCAGTTGCAGTTTTTGTGACTAAAATAACAAAAACTAGTAAATATTTTTACTGCCTCAGTTTATAGTACTGTGTGAGAGTTAAGCAGACCACAGGCTCTGGAATGAGACCAAACCGCTCTTCTGTAAGGTGAACAGTAACACAGTTCACAGCCATCTGAGGACAAACTTAAAATACACTTTAGTACATGGCCTGGCATCCAGGGCTGCTAAAAATCGCAATCCATTACCACCAGTGATGTCCTCACCATCACCATCTTCATTAATACAGTGATTTTGAGGTTTATCAGGTTCATGCTGAGCCCCTTCCTCAGACTAGCGCATTTTATTCTCACAGTAGTCCTGTGAGAAGGCTGGCGCTCAGACAAGCTCCATGGATGCCAAGGTCTCCGCCTGCTAAGCAGCCCAGCTGGGATTCCAAGGAGACTGGAGTAAGAGCCACATGGAATAATGACATGATGGTGAAATCAATTCAGAAAAAAAAATCGTTTGGTCATTATTTGCAGTCATTGTGGCTGCATGGACTGCAAGTGTCCATTTTAAAAGGAAAATAAAGCATCACTGTCCTGGGAGACCGTGTTGTTGAGTAGGTATGTAAGGCAATTACACTGCAAGGCAGAAAGAGCGCTGGGCCGCAGCAGAGGAGAGGTGGGGAGACTGGGCCGTGGGAGGAGGCGGCTGCAGGGTGAGTGCAGCCTCTGAACCAGACGCCCAATGGTGAGTTGGAAATGTGGGGAGAGAGTGGGAGAAAATCATTTAAGACTAAGTGAACAGCTTGAAGAAGAATAAATAAATAAATAACAACTCTAGCCCTAGAGTTTGATGTGTTTCAGATGTCTAGTCTGTGTGGTTAGAAAAAGTGGCGTGTATCCAAGGAACACAGTTCTTCACAAGATTAATAATAGCTGCAGTTCTATAAAGGGGAAAAAGAGAGCCCGTGCCCAATAAGTTGGGGGACAGTGAGCTAAGAGCAGTTAAACAGATGTCCTCATTTTGAGACTCCTGTAAAGTCTAGAATGGGGTGAGCGGCGTTTCCAGCTCCCTGCCCTGAAGCCCTTCTGCAGAGGAGCATCTCAAAGGATTCACCATCCCGGAATCCATGCACTTTGAAAAATCCAAGTCCAGGGCACAGGAAGGAAGAGACACAAGTAAATGCAGACTAGAAAAAGAGGTGTGAAAAGAAATGAAACTCGAACGGGAAAGCCTTGAATGTCAGACTAAATCATTTTAACTTTTATTTGTAGATAATGGAGATTCTGGAGGCAGGAATGACATGGTCAGACTCATCATTTGGAAAGATTGTGCTAGTTGCAAAATGTAGACAGGATGAATGAGGGGTGAGAGTGGACAGAGTCGTGAGACTAAGGCAAAGTCGAATTGAGAGATGATGGAGATAGGAGCCAGAGGGCTGGGAGGAGCCTCACTCAAGAAGTATCCAGAGGAGAGGACCAAGCAGTTTTGGTGAGGAGCCAGGTGTGGAAGACAGGGGAGAAGAAACAGCGCACCACTCAGAAGCACAGAGCTTGCTTTTAACCTAAGGAAACAACCATGGAGAAAACAAAGATTGGGGCTTTGAGGCGGGTTAAAAGGGAAGACTACAGAGAGAAAATAATGAATTTGGCTCAAGACATGTTGAGTCTGAGGTACCCTGAGGGACCCAGGTGCAGTGATGGTCAGTGACTGAGAGGGGTGTTGGCAACATCCTTTGGAGTTTGTGCAGAGCTGGGACTAGACATGGGAGAGTCATGAGCACCTACATGACCGGTAAAGAGACAGAGAGGGTAAAGTTCTGCACCAAGTACGTGGAGAAGGAAGAAACTCCTAACAGTCTCCTGACCCTGGGGGAACACTCTCCTCTGCCCAGGACAGTAAAGTCACATCGCTCTCCAGCCATCCCTCTGCTGTCAGCACCCAGTTCTCCATTCCCTCTCTCCACCGCGCCCTGCAGAGGCTAGCCTTGGAACTCAGTGTCCCACCTGTTCTTGGCTGGCCCCTTCTGCAGATGGGCCCACCATTAAAAACCCACCCATCTGACCAACATAAGAGATCTTATTCCTCTGGTTTAACCCTCTAAGGCACCCCTGCCAGGACCAGAGATGAAAGCTATTATCTTGATCTGGGCTCCCCAAAGCCAACTTTGAGACAAGGACTCTTGTGCACAGTCTGTCTACAAGATGTTTCCCAGAAAACCCTGCTGGGGAGTGAAGGCAGGGAAGGGAAGGAGACCAGTAACGGTGCAAAGGAGCAAGTTCCCTCTGTGGTCACCTGGGCCTCAGTCCCACTGCAGAACCATGGGTGGCTGCACAGAACGCACCTCATAGTTGTCTCTCAGGAAGGGAAGCTGTGTATTTATCCAGCAGTCCCACCCATCCTTGGCCAATGGCTCCTTCCCGGTACATAACTCTCCAGAATTTACAACTTGCATGTGTCCAGGCCAACACACTCCCAAGTCCAAAAAAAGCTTGGGAAGACCCTTGGGTTCCCAGTCAGCAGGAATCGGTACACAGGGTTCTCAGAGATGAACCAAGGAGATAAAGTTGGGACAACCACTGATACCCAAAGAACCTGTTCCCTGTTCAGGGAGCCTTTGAGAAAAGAGAAGAGGGCTTCTCCCTGAGAAACCAGTCAATACCATCCCAAAGGAGAAACCTGAGTCAAATGTGCTTATTTCATGCAGTTTGCGGGATATTTTAATGATCCCAGAAGTTGAGTGGTCACCACCAGCACCAAATTCCTCTTGGCACATGCACTCATTTTCTATGTATAGGTCAAAGAACTCTCAGCTTCAAATGAAAGCATTATTGACCAAAATTGTTTCAAATGTCAAATACACATCCCAAAGATGAAAACCAATCAAACCAAGGCTTAGAGAAAGTACGTGTATGTCGGACTTACCCTATAAATTACTTTTAGCTTTGATTAAATTCCTTTCTCTCTAACAAGTTTCTGGACTATCAATTATTATAATGGACAGGGCTTCTGGACTTCTAAAGGAGGCTTAGTAATTACATTCAAATGTATTCTTTCGAAACCACGGTCAGGACCTGGCATTTGAATGCCAGCCTGGAGGGGTGAAAGATACAAGGAAGGCTGAACACAAAGAAATGGTTTAGCCAGCAAACCTGATTCATGACGGGGTATGTTTAATATACAGATACACAACCTGGGTGGAGGCAATTTCCATGGAATTGATGTTTACCAAATTGGCCACTGCACTTTTCCAGATTCTGGGAAATGAACACACCACTATAGGACCTGGTGCCCCTGGCCTCTTAAGCATTTGGGCCACCGTTCACTTTAGTGGACACACAGGCATGCAAAGAACATGTAGCCACAGGCCTACGAGAGAAGAGGAAAACCATCTTTGTTGATTTTTTTCCAAGTCACAAATTTAAGTGAAAATAAGTCAATGCGTCCTTTTCCCAAACCTCAACAGGGTGCTGACATTTTTGGCTGGGCTTCTGGTATTTACTGCTCTCAGAAAATTTGTCTCCAGAGTAATATTTTTACAGTGACAGATTCTCCATAAAAAAAAAAACAAATTTGGAACATCAGCTTGTTCTAAGGCAAAAATAAATATTTTTGTAGCACTATCCCTAAGGAAAATTGAGCTGCCTCACCTATAAAATGATGATAATACCTGTTGTGAAGATTAAATGGCACAGAATAGAAGTTGAATACATTTTGTTCCCTCCCCCAGGTCCCCCTGTAGAGCAGTACAGCCTAGTGTGAGGATCGTCTCTCCTCGCGTCTGATGACTTCTGTATCAGTCAGGTTTAGGCAGGGAATGTGAACCTCAGCAGTGACATGGAATTAGGGACTTACTTCACAGACTAGATCTTGGGCAATGTGGGAGTCTAGAAGGCCATTGCCTGTGCATCTAATGGGGGCTGTCTGGAAGAAGATTTCGTCCTTCTTCTGGACATGAAGAAGGAACCCACAGGGAGAACTGGAGCTCACATCTGTTCTCACCACCTGCAGCCTTGAAGACACAGGTGACCTTCAGAAGAACTGATGCCTCCACCACGCTGTAGCACGCACGCAGCTGAACACTGGGAGAGACTGAAGGAGGACATGAGTGGGAGCCCTAGGAGCAGAGGCCCCAGAGCTGCCACCCCACCACACCACCACATGAGCCTGCACATCAGCCTCAGTCCCTACAGGCAGCCATTTCCCTTCTGCCTCCCAGTCTCACACAACCAAAAACTAGAACTAGGTAGGGAAGGGAGTTCTGGGAAACGTAGTTCCACCTCAGCTAAGTCTCTTGAGAGAGCAGAAAGCCATCACAGCTTCTCTGAATAATGGATGGACAAGCCTGCCCCTCCCGAGCTGCAGGAAGAGTGAGCAAGACAGCACGTACAGCGACACCCTGTTTAGTTTAAGTCGGCACAAAGGTGAGCTCTTCCACTGTCTGTGCCCTGTACGTCTGTACAGAGACTCAGAACATACAGCTCACTCTCCTTTGCCAAACAACTTTCATTTATTCTTGAAAACCTGTCCATAAATACAAAATCAGTCACTCTTACATTTTTCCTGTTAACATTAATGGAGGGGAAATAGAATGCATTTCATCTCAACCCAAGTTTAAAAAAAAAAAAAAAGGTAGAAAAATACACCACTGGAACAAAGAAATAAGTTTATATAAGTAATAGATAACAATGTGAAAATTAAAAATGCATAAAATTAAAATAATAAAGATTTATTCTTTTCTTTATTCTGCATGTTTTTCACCAACTTTTCACCTTTTAGGGAGTTATCAGTTATCTTGTACACAAACAGCATTTAACAAAAAATTCATAGTGCAAAAAACCAGCCAGGGCAAAATAAAGGCCAAACACAGAGGGCATTAGCATGATGCGAAGGACACTCAGGGATGTGCCAGAGACTCAATAGGTGAGGAGGATGTGGCCACTTCCCACCTCAGCCTAAAAGCTCAAAGGAAAACCTTGTGGCTTTACCCACACAGGGTGCAAATGCGCCCTGTGTGATACTCTTTGAGCAGTGACCACATGTTGAGTAAATTAATGAATGTGTCTTTGGGTGAAATTGAAGTATTGAAAAATTACTTCTTATATGTACATAGTGCATTTTGGAATAAGAAGCTTATTATACCAAAAAAGGTGAAAAGTAGAAACAAAATCTGGAAAGTGGTACCATTTTTCAAAAGCCATCATGACGACTACTTGACATCAGTACAGTCAGTATGGAAATTTACCCTGGAAGTGAGAACAATGTAACCTAAAAATTGTTATATTAATATTAATTTGAAAAAATAAATAAATCATTTCAAAGAAAAGAAAAAAAATATTGAGTCCATGTGAATAGTGCATTTTACTCTAAGATTTCTATAAGTCAAAGCAAAGAAACAACTGAGTTACAGTGCTCTTGTTGGCTAACAGTTGGGACATCCCAGTTCATCCAAAAAGACAGGCTGCCTACTAGCAAAAACAAAACAAAACAAAGAACACTTTGGGGGGAATCTATTACACTGTAGATATTTCAGTTAGGTACCTCCAATGATGTAATAGTAACTTGCATTTGTATAGCAATCTACAATTTGCAAAGTCTTTCCATTTTATTCTACAACAACCCAATGAGGTAAGCAAAGCAGGAATTACAACTGTCCTTATTTTACAGATTGAGAAACTAAGACTGTGACGGCTCGAACTACTAGCATATCTTCATCAGAAAAACTGAGGTTGATGGAAGTTAAAAGAAAACATGGGTCTGGGCAACTGAAGAGACATCAGCATTGGTTACTGAAATGGAGAAGACTTTCGGTGGAAGAGAACCATGGATGGATAAAATGCTTAGTCAATGTGAAGCTAGAGTTTCCCTCAGACATGTCAAGGGAGCAATTTCAAGCCTCCCTGGGGGGGAGGGAGATTTAGCCTGGACAAATAGATTAGTAGTTATATATAGTATAAAGCGTATTTACAGCCATGGATTTGTTGACATCGTCTAGAGAGAATAGATGAAGGCCAAGGACAAAGATTTGAGACTTGCCAGCATAAGCAGATGAGAAACTGCAAACAAAACAGAGGACAGGTGAAAACAGAAGAGAAACCAGGTGAGTTCACCACAGGGGCACTTTAAGAAGGGAAGCATGGTCAGTGAAGTCAAATGCCACGGAGAGGTCGGGTAAGATATGGACAATGGCGTTGCCATGACCAGACCACCAGTGGCCTTGGTAAGAGTCAGCGCAGTGGTGAGGGTGGCAGCCCGACTGGAGGATGGTAGAGAAAGGAAACGACCTGTGGACGTCTGTGTTCAGTCTGTCACCAACAAGAGCAGGAGGGTAGGGAGTAACTGAGCATGGACGTGCAGTCAGAACACAGGCAGAGGGAGTGACCAAGGCAAACTCTGAACGGACACAAAGGATGGAACTCAGCAGCTTCTGTTTCCAACTCAGAACCTGAGCTCACACCTTTGAGTTTTTGTAAATCTGATATTACATAGAAGATTTATTTTGCCAGCCACAGCAAGGATATGCAAAAGATATTTCTCCCAAAGGATATTTCTTTGGACTTCTTCCAAAGTCAAAATGAAGTATATTCCAGCAGCTTAATCAGTAAACTCCTATGATGCCCTTTTGTTATTTTCTATGCCTCTGAGTAGCTTTATTTTTAACCTCCTAATGTTGCCTCCTGGTCCTCCCCTCCCTCACCAGCTAAGCCACACCCTCCCAGTTCTCAGAATGACCAGAGAAAACCCGCACACACCTCTGTGACTGTGAGCCGGAGGCACTGCAGGAGAAGACAGGTGATGGGAGACGATCCCCTGAGATTTCTTTTTGTCTTTTTTTTTTTCTCAGATTAATAGGTTGTTTGCATTTGTAAAGTCCCTGTGGGAGCCGCACCCCACCCACCCCAGAGGTATGCCCTGTGCCATGTGCCCTTACATTGTGCCTGTTAGGTTTGAACCCACTCTTTGTCACAGTTCACAGAATAAAGGTCAATTTTCCTCCAAATGCAAAATTCTTGGTGTGAAACTGGGACAAATGGAAATCCTAGACTAGGAAACAAGAACAGACTTCCCCGTAGTCCCCAGGAACCCCTCTGTAGACCTCAGAGGCCCAGAGATAGCTGCACCTTGTCCAGAAAAGGAAGACACCGGCCTCCCAGTGCCAGTTGTGGAAACAGGAAGCTTTCTGAGAAAGGAACATCTGGCATGCAAAATATAAAACTGCTGCAATGTTTCACTTGCATTGTTTATTTTTTAAAGTATTTATTGATTATACAGCTTAACCAATTTTCACAAATTTAACATACTCATAATCCAAGAGACAGACCCTTCCAGTTTCATTTTCAAGGAGCTAATTATAGTCTATTTGGAACCACAAAGTCTGATGAAGCTGAAATTTTGCAATGGTTAAATTGTGTTCTTCAGAAATATTTATGCTGCTCTTATTTTCATCATCAAGTATAAATTTAATCAGATGATCTCTAATTATCCTGGAGAGTATGAGAATAACTTGGTGCCAAAGAACTCTTAGAAGTCAAAATCAACTCACGAGAGCAGCAGATCATCATTCCCTGGACAGGCGGGAGGTGCAAGGACAAGTGCAAAGTTGCTGGCCGCATCTGGCTGGTGGGTGTAACTGCTCACGGAGGAAATCTTTCATCTTTGCTATGTATTTGACCGTTTTTGTAATAAAATTCTTGCTTATTTGCAGGCATAATATTTGAGGTTTAGTGTCTCCCTTGGCGAGAGGGAAATTATATGAAAGCTGATCTTTTAAAGTGATCAGCTTCATTTTAAACACGCAGATTTTATGATAATATTACATCTGAACACTTGAAAAATGTAAAGTATTATCACTAACAAAATGCAGTGTTGTTTATGCATCTTTTCCAGATCTACGCCTGTGCCAGACTCTGACTGCCCCCACCAAGGGACTTGAAAGTGAAGAAGTCCTCCAGCCCAAACGATGACAGGCTGACCTGGGACACCCCACCCACCTGTATGGTGGCAATTCCTCCCATATGGGCTCATCAAAAGACCGTTTGATGTGATTGCAATGACCCTCTTCAGCCAATGGTCACAAGGTCACATTCCATTGGCCAAGGAGCCTTGATTGAAAGATAAAGTGATCAGCCAGAGCGTTGGCCCTTCCAGGAGCAAACTTCCCACGCCAGCTGCCCAAGGTCAGCACTCTCGGTGACAGAGGAGCTCTTCGGCGAGCGTGCCAGCAGGCGCCGCAGGAAAGAGGGAAACTTTCCCATGTTTGGCGTGTATCTACTCCCACACTTTTTACCCACATCTATGACAAATGGGCAGCAGAGCAAACACATATTTGAGGGCTGTTTATTCACGTACCAGCTCTAGACCGAAAACCCTCCAAAAGCGGGCTCTGCCCTGCGGGACTTAGGTGAGAACATTGTGTAGCACCCAGACTCCCGTCCTACAGCTGCCTCGCTCCGGCATACTCGTTTATTAATCAAATGAAGAAAAGGAAGGGTGTGTTTTAAAGATATTAAAAGTAAAACACACAAAAGTGTGCAGCACACAGCTGTCAGGCTGGCCAACCACAGCGTAGATACATGCCTGAAACCTTCACATGCCCCAGTGTCATCTAGGATTACCGTCCACAAGTCAGAGCTCGCAGAAGGCGTGCGTCCAGACGCCACCACGCGGAAGGCGCGCGTCCATACGTCACCACGCCGGGCTCCCGGAAGGCGCGCGTCCATACGTCACCACGCCGGACTCGCGGAAGGCGTGCGTCCAGACGCCACCACGCCGGGCTCGCGGAAGGCGTGTCCAGACGCCACCACGCCGGGCTCGCGGAAGGCGTGCGTCCATATGTCACCACGCCGGACTCGCGGAAGGCGTGCGTCCATATGTCACCACGCCGGACTTGCGGAAGGCGTGCGTCCAGACGCCACCACGCCGGGCTCGCGGAAGGCGTGTGTCCGTATGTCACCACGCCGGGCTCGCAGAAGGCGTGCGTCCATATGTCACCACGCCGGACTTGCGGAAGGCGTGCATCCAGACGCCACCACGCCGGGCTCGCAGAAGGCGTGTGTCCATATGTCACCACGCTGGACTCGCGGAAGGCGTGCGTCCAGACGCCACCACGCCGGGCTCGCAGAAGGCGTGTGTCCATATGTCACCACGCTGGACTCGCG
>CAUYRH010166551.1:0-11430 GCA_963574655.1 Perodicticus potto | reverse complement strand
TCATATGAAAGCTATAGATTAGCTTCATAGTAGGGCTGAGTACATTGGATACTTTTTCTTCCATTCTTGAGATACTTTGCTAAGAAGAATATGTTCCAGCTCCATCCATGTAAACATGTAAGAGGTAAAGTCTCCATCTTTCTTAAAGGCTGCATAATATTTCATGGTGTACACATACCACAATTTATTGATCCAGTCATGGATCAATGGGCACTTGGGCTTCTTCCATGACTTAGCAATTATGAATTGGGCTGCAGTAAACATTCTGGTACATATATCTTTGTTATAATATGTTTTTTGGTCTTCTGGATGTATACCTAGTAGACGAATTGTAGGATTGAATGGCAGATCTACTTTTAGATCTCTAAGTGTTCTCCAAACATCTTTCAAAAAGGAATGTATTAGTTTGCATTCCTACCAGAAATGCAGAAGTGTTCCCTTTTCTCCACATCCATGCCAACATCTCTGGTTTTGGGATTTTGTGATGTGGGCTAATCTTACTAGAGATAGATGATATCTCAAAGTAGTTTTGATTTGCATTTCTCTGATGATTAAGGATGATAAGCATGTTTTCATGTGTCTGAAAAATTGTGCTACAATAAACATTCTGGTACATATATCTTTGATATAATGTGATTTTTGGTCTTCTGGATATATACTTAGTAGAAGAATTGTAGGCCCACATCACAAAATCCCAAAACCAGAGATGTTGGCGTGGATGTGGAGAAAACGGAACACTTCTGCATTGCTCAGGGGAATGCATCTCTGGTTTTGGGATTTTGTGATGTGGGTTAATCTTATTAGAGTTACTTGATATCTCAAAGTAGTTCTGATTTGCATTTCTCTGATGATTAAGGATGATGAGCATGTTTCATGTGCCGTGCACCTGTCTTCTTCAGAGAAATTTCTCTTCAAGTCCCTTGTCCACACTGAGATAGGATCACTTGCTCTTTTCTTGCTAACACATTTGAGTTCTCTGTGGATTCTGGTTATTAAACCTTTGCTGGAGACATAACCTGCAAATATCTCCTCCCATGCTGAGGGCAGTGTGCCTGCTTTACTTACTGTGTTCTTCGCTATGCAGAAGATTTTTAGTTTGATCAGGTCCCAGTAGTGTATTTTTGATACTGCCTCAATTGCCCAGGGGGTCCTCCTCACAAAAAATTCGCCCAGGCCGATTTCTTCAAGAGTTTTCCCTGCACTTTCTTCTAGTATTGTTATAGTTTCATGTTTTAAGATTAAATATTTAATCCAGTGAGAGTCTATCTTAGTTAATGCTGAAAGATGTGGGTCCAGTTTCAGTATTCGGCAAGTCACCAGCCAATTCACCCAGCACCATTTGTTAAATAGGGAATCTTTTCCCCACTGAATGTTTTTAATTTGCTTGTCAAAGATCAAATAACAGTAAGTAGCTGGATTCATCTCTTGATTCTCTATTCTGTTCCATACATCTACCTCTCTGTTTTTGTGCCAGTACCATGCTATTTTGATCACTATGAATTTATAGTATAGTCTGAGGTCTGGTAGCATAATTCCTCCTGCTTTGTTTTTATTTCTGAATAATGTCTTGGCTATTTGAGGTTTTCTCTGATTCCATATAAAATGAAGTATTATTTTTTTGAGATCTTTAAAGTATGACAGTGGAGCTTTAACAAGGATTGCATTAAAATTGTATGTGGCTTTGGGTAGTATGGACATTTTAACAATGTTGATTCTTCCCAGCCATGAGCATGGTATGGTTTTCCATTTGCTAACATCCTCAGCTATTTCTTTTCTTAAGAGTTTCATATTTCTCTTTATAGAGATCTTTCACATCATTTGTTAGGTAAACTCCCAAATATTTCATCTTCTTTGGAATTACTGTGAACAGAATAGAGTCCTTGACTGTTTTTTCAGCTTGACTATTGTTGGTACATATAAAGGCTACAGATTTATGAGTGGTGATTTTGTAACCTTAGACACTGCTGTATTCCTTGATCACTTCTAAGAGTTTTCTAGTGGAATCCCCAGTATTTTCCAGATATACAATCATATCATCTGCGAAGAGTGAAAGTTTGATCTCTTCTGACCCTATATGGATACTCTTGATTGCCTTTTCTTCCCTAATTGCAATGGCTAAGATTTCCATTACAGTGTTAAAAAGCAGTGGAGACAATGGGCAACCTTGCCTAGTGATGGAGTATTATAGGTACTATTTTCCTCTTTAAAGATTAGGTAGAATTCTGATGTGAAGCCATCTGATCCCAGGCTTTTCTTTTCAGGAAGATTTGGTATAGTTGATGCTATTTCAGAATTTGATATAGGACTGTTCAACATCTCAACTTCATTCTGGCTAAGTCTTGGAAGGTGGCTTGCTTCCAAGTATTGGTCAATTTCCTTCAGATTTTCATATTTCTGAGAATAAATTTTCTTATAATATTCATTAAGGATTTTTTGAATTTCGGAGGAGTCTGTTATTATTTCATCATTACCATTTCTGATTGGTGAAATTAGAGATTTTACTCTTTTTCCCCTGGCTAGGTTACCCAAAGGTTTATCTATTTTATTGACCTTTTCAAAAAAACAACTTTTTGATTTATTAATCTGTTGTATAATTCTTTTGTTTTCAATTTCATTTAATTCTGCTCTAATTTTGGTTATTTCTTTTCTTCTTCTGGGTTTGGGATTGGAATGTTCTTCCTTTTCCAGTTGCTTGAGATATCCCATTAAGTTGTTAACTTCCTCTCTTTCCGTTTTCTTGAGGAAGGCTTGCAGTGCTATAAATTTCCCTCTTAGGACTGCCTTTGCAGTATCCCAGAGATTCTGATAATTCATATCTTCATTATTGTTTTGTTCCAAAAATTTAGTGATTTCCGTCTTAATCTCGTCTACGACCCAGCTATCATTCGGCATAAAGTTATTTAGCTTCCATGTTTTTGTATGAGTATGCAGAGTTCAACTTTTATTCCATCATGGTCCAAGAAGATGCAAGGAATAATTTCTATTCTTTTAAATGTGCTGAGGTTAGGCTTGTGACATAAGATGTGATCAATTTTGGAGTATGTTCCATGAATGGGTATTCAGTTTTGTTAGGACGAACTATTCTGTAGATGTCCTTTAAATCCAAATGTTGAATGGTTAAGTTTAAATCTAAAATTTCTTTGCTTAGCTTCTTATAATAGGGTCTATCCAACACTTCCAAAGGAGTGCTAAAATCTTTGACTATTATGGTGCTGGAGGAAATAAAGTTGCTCATGTCTGTTAGAGTCTCTCTTATAAATTGAGGTGCATTCTGGTTGGGTGCATAAATATTAATAATTGAAATCTCATCATATTGAATATTACCCTTAACAAATATGAAGTGACCATCCTTATCTTTTCTTACTTTTGTTGGTTTAAAGCCTATTGTATCTGTGAATAAAACTGCAACACCTGCTTTTTTCTACTTTCCCTTTGCCTGGAATATAGATGACCATCCCTTCACCCTGAGTCTATATTTATTTTTTAAGGTAAGATGAGATTCTTGTATGCCTAAGGTTTTGTATCTAGTCAGCCAACCTGTGCCTCTTTAGAGGACAATTTAAGCCATTCATATTAATTGAGAATATTGATAACCCTGGTAAAATTTTGAGTATCGAGTTTTTCAAAAGTCCAGTGGACATTTTTAATCCTTTCGCCACTGTGAAAGTTGGAATTTGACCAAAAGTTTCTGAGTGAGTTTACTTTTGTGGTGGAGGATTGTACTGTTCATTATGGAGGATAGATCTGAGAATATCCTGGAGAGCTGGTTTAGTTACCGAAAATTTCTTCAACATGTGTATGTCATTAAAGTATTTAATTTTTACATCTTAAATGAAACTCAGTTTAGCTGGATACAGAATCCTGGTTGAATGTTTTGTTTTAGGAGATTAAAAGTCAATGACCACCCTCTTCTAGCTTGAAAGGTTCAGCAGAGATATCTGCTGAATATTCCAATATTCTTCCCCTTGTAGGTTATGGTTTTCTTACATCTGGCTGCTTTCAGAATTTTCTCCTTCATATTAACTTTAGTGAAGTTAATTATGATGTGTCTAGGGGTTGTCTTATTTGGGTTGAGTCATGCTAGGATTCTGAAACTGTCTGCTATCTGAATTTCAGAATCTCTTGTCATGTCTGGAAAGTTCTCCTTCATAATCTTATGTGCTTTGCGAGGCAACTTCATCACCTTCAGGAATTCCTATAAGGTGAATATTAGTTTTCTTCAAATTATCCTAAAGCTCTCTGAGAGAATGATCCATTTTTGCTCTCCATTTCTCTTCCTCTTTGAGCACTTGAGAGCATTCAAAAGTTTTGTCTTCAGTGTCAGAAATCCTTTGTTCTGGTTGCTCCATTCTGTTACTGAGGGATTCTACTGTATTTCTCAGATCTTTCAGGGCTGCAATTTCTTATCTCAGTGTGTCAAAATCTTCAGTGATTTTGTCTTTGAATTCATTTAATTCTTGAGACAACTTTTGAATTGTTCCTTAAATTTCTAATTCCAACTTTACCTCCATTCTATTAATCTTATTTGCAATCCAAACTCTGAATTCGATTTCTGACATCTCACCCATTTGTCTATAAATGGGATCTTCAGTTGTATCCAACATATTGTTCCTTTGGGGAGTTGATCTTCTCTGGTTATTCATGTTACTGGAGTTTTTCTGCTGATTCCACCTCATGATTATTTTACACCATTTGGCTAGATGAGCAGATAAGGTAAAGTTGGGTAGGGGGGCTCCTGGAGTAGTGATTAACCAGCCCTTTACCCAAGAGCTGTAACTAGTGTCCGTACCTTTTCCCCTAGAGCTTTGCAAAGGACCCATACAGTGCTATGGCCTGAGACACTGGGGACTTACTTTGTGTGGTGGGGCTAAGTGGCTCTTTCTTGTTTTCAGCTGATCTCTGTCCTACCCTAGTGAATTAGTTACTCTGGGTTGAAGTTTCAGTTGTGGAGAAATACCAGCAATTAAGTCACCTTGCCCCACCCCCACCCCCACATAGGCAACTACTGGAAAAGGAAAATCAAACCTTCCCACAACCACACACCCAGGGTACCACCTTGGATAGTCCTCAGGTGATTGGGCCAGTCCGAGAGATCCAAATCAATTGTCCTAGACAGCACCCGGTCTCAAGTAAGTGAGTTCAAAAGGTCTCTGGCAACTAGATAGCAAGGGCATGCTGGCAGCTCTAGTATGACTCGTTCTAGTACTCCATGGAGTCAGAAGGACCCCTTCCCCCAGCAAATGAATTAGTCTGGGAAAGGCTGATGCCTCCTTTCCCACCTTGCACCTCTGTCACACCCAGTCACTGGTAACCCCGAAGGGCTATGACCCAATTCCCTCCAATGAACAGATGCTCCAGGGATTTGAGACTGCCTGAGTCACAGAGAGATCTTATGTCTCCTCAGTCAGGCCTCCGCACTCTGCCACCATCCGGCAGGGGAAGCTGAGGGTTGACAACCTCGGGTGGTTAATGGAAGCTGGGATGGTTCAGTCAGTTCCTGCTCCGCCCCTGATTCATGTTGCTGACACTTATATTTGTGCAGAATTTGTGATTCTATCCTGGATATATTCCCCTGCAGACCAGGTGCTATTTGAGTTCATGGAAACTGCGACTCATCCCTGGTCTGTGCCGCTGCCCAGAGCTGGTGTTACTGTTTCCTCTGTAGTCTGTGTTGGGATGGGTGGGGCTCACACTTGGCTTGGAGTTCCAGCCTCAGCCTGCTTGCATTTGTCTCAGCTATGATCCCCTGAGGGCCAAGTGTTTCTTAGGCTAACTAAAGCAGTCCTTTTGCTCAGCCCCACCATGGGAGTATGTCATCTCTGTTCATGCTCACTAAAGCAGTCCTGACTCAGCCTTGCCCTGGGAGTATGCCATCTCTGCACAGGCATCTTCAATTCTCCATTCTGCCATGCTCTGCCCAGGCCGGTACCTCCTCAGGCAAACCCTTTGCTCACAGGGTCTGTGTTACCATCCCAGATCTATTCCACCAGTGTCTGCCACTGGAGAAGATGCCCAGCTTTCTCTGGTTGCCCATAGAGATAGGGAGTGTCCTTCCAAAATATCCCCAGGGGTATGAGCCCTACTGTTCCTGCTGCTGCCACTGCTGCCCTGTGCCAGGAGTACCGCCTTTCTCTTTCCCTTACGATTCCTTCAGTCCACCGTTTTCTCCTTACCCCTGTGCTGCAGAATCAGCACATACCTGCAAAAGCCCATGCCCTGTCCAGTCCTCTCAAGAAAATGCCCATGAATCTGGCCTCCATGGGGGTCAGGCTTCCAGACCTCATGGTGAGAGTGGAGGGGAGTGCTGGGAGTTCAGAATTGCAGGTAGAGAATATATACAGATTTATACAGTTTTATGCCTGGCAGGAGAGTGCCATGGCACCCTAGTAGGGCATAGAGGTCTGGTTTCTAGAGGGTCTCTCCCATGGGATAAAATGGGAGGACGTTTAAACTCTGGTCGCTTGTTTGTAGAAAGTATACTGCACGCTGTATTTTTTCTTTATTCTTATCTTACTAAATTGCTTCAAAAGACCTGTCTTCAAGTTTTGAAATTCTTTCTTCCTCTTGACCTAGTTCATCATTGAAGTTTTTGAATGTATTTAATATTTCATTCAATGAATTCACCAGTTATAGAATTTTTTATTCTTTTCATTATATCTATTATCTCTTTTGTAAATTTCTCATTAATATTCTGAATTGTTTCTTGATTTCTTTGTGTTATTTTTCAGTATTCTCTTATATCTTATTGAACTTCTTTGTATCAATATTTTTAATTATTTTTCTGGGATTTCACAAATTTCTTTTTGATTGGTATATGTTGCTTGAGATTTATTGTGTTTCTTTTGAGGTGTCATATTTCCTTGCTTTTCATGTTTCTTTTGTCCTTATGTTGATATGTGCACACATGGTATAATAGTCACTTCTTCCAATTTTTTGAATTTGCTTTCATAGTGGAGGACTTATTCCTGAAAATGCATCTATGGTTTTGCACTTTGGCTTTCATTTCAGGTATGTATAACAGTGTAGTGTCCATATGATTTCTTTAGCTATAAACAGTGTTAGTATGTCTGTGATTACCTCAATGGCTTAGGGTGCAGATGTTATGAGAGGTTGCAGTGAAGTTTTCTGGATACGAGGATGCCAATTGGGCTAGTGTCAGGCATCAGTGGTGGCAGCAGTGGTTCAAGAAGGCCTGTCCTTGGGGCCCAGGGTGACATATGTTGGCACTGGTGTCAGAAGCTCAAATTGGACCAATATTTGAGTTCCCAGGTGGCTTTCTCAGGTGCTAACAGTGGCAGTGGTGGGCCAGGTGAGTGGGCCCTTGGGATCCTAGACAGTAAGAATCATATGGACACTGACAGTAGCAGTGGTAGAACAGTCCTCTGGCTTCCAAGAAATCCATGCTGATGTCGTTGGTAGTTGCAATGGGCTGGGGAAGACAGTCCCTAGGCCTGCAGGTGATACATGTAAGTGAGTTCAAGCTGTGGTAGTAGTGGCAGGTTAGGTAGGCCTGTCCTCAGGCCCCAATAGGAATGCTCAGGTTTCAACAGGGTTGGATGGGGCATGGTGATTCCCAAGTCCCTGTAGGTTATCCTCAGGCACTGGGAGAGGTGAAGCCGGGCTGGGAAGGCCTATCCTCAGGCATCTCAGTGGTATGTATGGTTACTTACTGTGGTAAGCAGAGGTGGAATGCTCAGGTGAGGATGGCAATAAGTGCACTACAGTCTTGCTGCTGGCAAAGGCAATGTTGCTTTGAGTCATAGCAACCCATAAACAGCTGCCTAGGGAGCACACACTTTGGCCCCAAATGGTGGTGGTAAGTGGGATAGCTTTCCTCACAGCTACACTTTTAAATGTGTGGCAGTGATCTACTCAGGGTGGTACAGTCACTATCAATGGTTTACACTTCAGCCCTGGTGCAGCAGCAAGCAGCAGTGCCCAGCTGCAGATGGAAAGTGTCAGTGGGCTCAAGGAAATGGGCAGGGGCTATTGTACTCCAGGGTACAGTCTAGTGTGGGCTGGGCTCTCAAAATGGTGCCTTGCTATAGCTGCTTAAGACTCAAGGAGGACAAGAATGGAGAAGCAAGAATTCCATGTACTCAATTCTAATATGAAGGCACTAGATGATCTAATATGGGGGGGTACAGTGTACAGCGCACCTCTTGGGGGCAGGACACAATTACAAGAGGGACTTTACCTAACAACCACAATCAGTGTAATGTAATTCTTTGTACTCTCAATGAATCCCAAACAATAAAACATTTACAAAAAAATTTTTAAAAGACTCAGGGAGGTGAATGTGGAACCCAGTGTGAGCACCCTTTCTTTATCAATGCTGTCATGCAGTCTCCAGGAAACTCCCCATATTAGTCTCAGGGCCTACATGAATCAAAGGGCTTTCCTGTGGCTGGGATTGCAGGAGTCCACAGTGGAAACGTGGACTACTGGAGGTCACTTACTTACCCTTTCCCCATAGTGAGGAATCCCTGCTACTTTGCAGGCTGAGGCAGGAAGATTGCTTGAGCCCAAGAGTTCAAATCCAACCTGGGCAAGATAGCAAGACCCTGTCTCAAAAAATAAAACACGAAAATTGCTTTGTGGTCATCAGAAGGAAGGAGTGATTCTCAGTGATGCAAACTAGCAAACCATTTAGCTCTTTGTCCCGTCTCCATTGATTTATCTCCCTTATGAATAGAAGAAGAAGAGGGCTGTAAGTAGTAATTTAAAAAGTTGTTTCATGATGAATGACCAACAAACACATGAAAAATTGCTTATTGTCCCTTATCATCAGAGAAATTAAAACCAAAACCACTCTGAGATATCACCTAACCCCAGAGATAATAACCTATATCATAAAATCCTGAATCTACAGATACTGGCATGGATATGGAGAGAAGGGAACATTTTTGCACTGCTAGTGGAATTGTAAATAAATACAACCTTTATGGAAATAAGTATGCAGAATTCTCAGAGAACTAAGTAAACTTTGCATTTGATCCTGCAATCCCATTACTAGGTATCTACCCAGAAAAAAAAAAAAAAAAGACTCATTTTATCACAAAGACATTTGCTCTAGAATGTTTATTGCAGCTCAATTCACAATTGCCAAGACATGGAAGCAACCCAAGTGCCCATCAACCCATGAATGGATTAACAAACTGTGGTATATGTATACCATGGAGTACTATACAGCCATAAGAAAAGATGGAACCTTTACATCTTTTATATGTAGCTGAACGGAATTGAAACATATTCTTCTAAGTATCTCAGGAATGGACCAATAGACAAAAAACTACATGCTGTCCACACAAAAGAAAACCACAAGTATAGTCTAGTGAGGGAGAGGAAAAGGGGGAGGACGGAGGGTGATTGGCAAGATGTCACCTAATGTGCACAATGTAAGGGTGTTCAGCATGCCTCCTGGGTGAAGGGTTTGACTACCATTTGAACTTTGCCCTAGAAATGAAAACAATGTAACCTAAACATTTGTACCTTATATTAATCTGAAATTTTAAAACAGGGGGAAAAATGTCAATAGAACAAAAAGAAAAGAAAAACAACAAACAAGAAACATGCTTGTTAAGAACTCTCCCAACAGAAAACAAAAAAGGAAAGAAAAATCTATTTTATTAAAACATTCTCTAAGACTACCTTGTTACCCATAGTAATATAAAATTAAGAGCTGCAAGGGGGGAGGTGCTAACTGGAGAGGTGCATTCATATTCAGTTTGTGAATATTCATGAAGCCATTCCCTTAAAGATATGAATACTTCTATATATGATTATTATACTCCAGTAAAAACTTTTTAGAATGCAAAAAGAGGGAAAACTTTAAAGAATTGATAGAGATTTAGATTATACAAGTGTATGCATTTTCCAAAATTCACCGAGTACATTTCATTATATGCAAATTTTACCTCAAAAAGAAAGGAAGAAAGAACTATACACAAATGCTGAACTCATCCTGAAGTCTTTAGGGGTAAAGTATACTGATGTCTATAACTTATTATGAAATGAATTTCAAAAATTAAATGGATTGATGGATGGAAAAACATTAATTGTAGAATCTGCATCGTGACTACATGGGTATTAACTGTGTAATTCTTTCACTTTTTATGTATATTTAAAATTTTTAAAATAACATGTTGGGAGGATCTAGAGAAATAGGAAGAACTCTTCCCATTTCTTTATAAATAGAAATGCTGGCTGCAGCACATTGAAGACCCTAACACATTAGGAGCAATTAGCAGGAGACAGATATCTAGCAAAAATAGCAGCAATTCCTGGGTGAGATGTCCCAGAAGATAATGCCCAGTGGAACTCGGAATGCCTAGGTGGAGATGACTTAGATGTGAATCCTGGAGAGATTCCTTCAGGAAGTTTAGGTGGCAGAGACACTCGCTCTGGTAACCAGAGCGAGTTAAGAAGACCATGGTAAAAAGCTATGCAATTGATGTCAAGATTCATTAATGGATACATGTGAGATGTACCCTGGGATTGGTATTATTATATACAATCAAACTGTCAGTTTCACTCATTGGCATTTCTGTAAATCACAAATGTCTAATGTATTTATCACTGTGATACAAGATGAGGGATTTGAAACAATCTGCTGTGGTTAGCTTGTTAGGTTGAAGAAAAGTTTGTTATAACCCTCATTAAGGTCAAACATTTTCCAGTTACATAAAGCACTGTATTGTATTCAAAGAAGATTGAAAATACAGTTAAATAAAACAAATCGAAACATTTGCCTGAAATTGGTACCTATGTTTGTACATGTGACACTTATATTAAATAAAGACACGGGCACTAAAATGAAAGAATGCATATTTTCTCTATTATTCCTCTAGTTTCAGGGACATAGTACCCTAAGAATTCATTTCATAATCCAGGCTTTCTTGATTGCTACTATGTGATCCTAGGGAATGAGTTTTCATTTCATCCACTCTAACACATGTGGTGAGTAAGAAAACACAACCTCCCACAATCATGATCCCCTTTCAATGTCTTTTTAGGGTTTTACTGATATTTTGCTGGAAAGAGTCATGCATGGGGGAGCCAACATTACAGGTTTCCAGATTGTCAATAATGAAAACCCTATGGTTCAGCAGTTCATACAGCGCTGGGTGAGGCTGGATGAAAGGGAATTCCCTGAAGCCAAGAATGCACCACTAAAGGTAATGTTCCATGGCATGTAAAAACCTAAGGCCAGCTTTTCAAAGCTTCTCAGTATGGGTCTTTATATACTAATGGTCATCCTGTGATCGAGTGATCTTCCCTTAGAAGTGATTACAGCCTTTGTATTAACCTGGATGGAAGTGGAACACATTATTCTTAGTAAAGCATCTCAAGAATGGAGAAGCATGAATCCCATGTACTCAAGTTTGATATGAGGACAATTAATGACAATTATTGACATGGTGGGGGTGA
>CAUYRH010166550.1:0-11590 GCA_963574655.1 Perodicticus potto | reverse complement strand
GAAGGAAGGAGGGAGGGAGGGAAGGAAGGAAGGAGGGAGGGAGGGAGGGAAGAAGGAAGGAAGGAAGGAGGGAGGGAGGGAAGGAAGGAAGGAAGGAAAGAAGGAAAGAAGGAAGGAAGGAGGGAGGGAGGGAGGGAGGGAAGGAAGGAGGGAGGGAGGGAAGAAGGAAGGAAGGAAGGAGGGAGGGAGGGAGGGAGGGAGGGAAGGGAGGAAGGAAGGAAGGAAAGAAGGAAGGAAGGAAAGAAGGAAATGACAAAAAAGAGAGAGAGAGAAGGAGTGGAAGAGGGATTTGCAGCCACCATTGCCCAGTGGTCAACGAACCAGTCATTGAACTAAATAAACAGAGAACGTCTTCTCTTCTCGGTGCTTCCATGGCCCAGGAGCAAGGTACCCTGTGGCCCCTGCATTAGGTGCCCCCACCCCATCTCCACTCATTTTCCAGCCACCCTCTGAGATGGTATGTATTATTGTTCCCATTTTACAGATGAACTAATCCAGGGTTTGGTGTGGTACAGCCGCCGACTCAAAGTTGCAAGACCTTCTTCCTTCCGTTCAGGATGTCAAGTCCAAATCACTCCTGATGTGCTTTTCAGCACATCCTTCTCCCATCACAGTCAGGCCTCACGATTTCAAACGTTGTCACTCTGAATCTCATTCATGAAGAGAGGCATCCACTGGTTTATGCAAGTGCAAAAAGGCTTGAAGCTTAACGCTTCTGTGTGTATGTGTGTGTGCGTGTGTGTGTAATTTTAAATCACTTTGCAGTGCTGTGAGAACCTTGATGAGGTACCTCGTTTCCACTGAGATCAGTTGGAAAAAGTTCAACAAATCAGAGCTAATGAGGCAGCGGAGCAGTGGGAACTTTCACACTCCTTTGGAGCAAGTAGAAATTGGTACAATCGTTCAGGAGTGCAATTTGCTGACATCTGGGAAAGAGCTGACGAGGCGTGCCCAGCATTACCTCACCCACCTGTACCGGGAGAAATTTTGGCACATTTGCATAAGGAGTCATGTAGAAGAATATTCGTTATTATAGTGCATGAAATGGAACAAAATGGAAACAAACTCAGTGCCCATTAAAAGGACAATGACAAAAATTAAGGGCGGCCATGGTGCTATGAAAGATTGGCCAGCAGCCAAATCCAACTGGACCCCCAGAACTCCCAGCAATGACGCCAAGAACCATCAAAACAAGGCTGAAAAGAACATAGCTGCTGGAGATGATCAACAGTACGATGGCATTTTTTCTTTTAAGTTTAAAAACATAGGGACACATTCTAATGTAGTAGAATTAAAAATCGTGAATGAGAAGATTTAGAATCGTGGTTACCACTGCGAGGGAAGGAGGGGAGTTATATGAGGAAGAGGCTTCTGCTGTGTTGCAATTTTTTTATTCTTAAGCTGAGTGTTGAGGACACTAATGTATATGAAAATACTCTCTATGGCTTTTTCTTGGCAACCCTGAAATATTTCAACTTGATATAATTTTAAAAGAGGGGGAGGAGGAGTTTTGTTTTCTAAGAGAAATGCTACCTGGGTATCTTAGGGTGAGAGGTAATCAGACTGCGTATGAACCTAGAAGATACTTCTAATTTCTCATCCCTTGGCCAGCGGTGTCCGGCTGCTGGTGGGTGGTCTAGCCAGTGACACCGCTGCATTCAGCACAGCCTGCAGGCAGCAAGCGTGGCGGACATCCCAGGATGCCACCCTCTGCTTGCTGAGACGCAGGACGCTTTCCATGGGAAGTCGTGTTTCCTCCAGGTGAAGGATGGGATCGCTCCATCTCTGTCACCTGCACAGAGAAAGAAGTGCTGTAAAGAGACAGATTAGATCATCTATTATCAAGGAGGCCAAAGACAGACGGAGGAGGCACCTGCAGCTCGCCAGATGTTCTATCAATTACGGGAGCCGTGAGGAAGGTGGGCCTTCATTCTTTCTCTTTCTCCCACCCCAGCCTCTCCAGGGAAGAATTAGGTAAGAGACTGCATCATGAACCAGTTCCCTCAAATCGGAGCTGGCGATGAGATGGGGTGGGGGCACCTAATGCAGGGGCCACAGGGTACCTTGCTCCTGGGCTATGGAAGCACCGAGAAGAGATGTTCCTTAAAAGGTGCATTTGCTTGGGCCAACATCAACGCACGAGGGATGTCTTCCCTAGAACTCTTAAACAAAAGCCCAGCCAGCCCCACTGTCCTCCTCACCACGGTCATCAATGCGTCCACTGCCCTGGGCTCTGCCAAGAATGTCACGTGCATTTTCCCACCAACACCTGGCAACATCATTACAAAAAGAGCATTATCATGTCTCCACCTTACAGCAGAGGAGATTCAGGCTGGGAGAGACAAGTAGCCAAATGAGGCCCCCCAAAGTGGCCTCCCATAAGTGTGCCATCTCCTTTACCTCCCCACTGACCTTTTGCTGATGGCTTCACCCAGGTATCTGCTCTACCGGAGGGGAGAGGGTGGGCAAGGCCCCTCTGCTTCCTGGGCAGGAGCAGCTGACCCAGCACCCAGCAGCCAGCATGGCCATCTGTGGCTGGCCAAGACCCAGAGCTCCAGGCCTTAAAAGGGTGTTACACACCTTTCCTCTGATCCCAAAAGGCTTTATGAATCTTTGGGGATGAGGAAGAGCACCCCACCACCACCACAGGCTCAAAGCCCACTACTTCCAAACTTAGGGACACCTCACCTTGCAATCTGGAAACCTGCACACGTTCTGTTTCAGTGCATCCGAGAGGGAGCCCGGAGACATTTGGTACAGCATCCTGGGTGATTCCCCACATTCCTGTGGTTTGGGCACACACAGCCTTTGGCTATAGAAGGTTCTAAGGGTGGAACTGCAGGGGTCTAACTCAAGGGAGGAGGCTAAGGGGAGAGGAGATACCAGCTTCCCTGGCAGAGGACAGAATAATGTCCTGGAAACGTCACTCTCAGCCCTCCCATTGCCCTTGGAGACATCAAACAGCAATCAGATTATACCACACAGGGCGGGGTCGCCCTTTAGAATTTCTCAAGCTGGGATCTACCTCACACAGCTCCACTTCACTCTGGCCCAGCCCCTCTTCTTTCCTCTCCCTAAAATCACGCCACCCACAGCCAGGCTCATTTTCAAAGTCATTACCTCTTGTTCTGATCAGGAGCACCTCGGCAGGGCTCGTGCCCTAAGTTGAAAGGAGGGGGTGCTAGCCTGCTCCGGCTGCAGTAACACACCCCACAGACTGGGTGCTTTAAACAGCAGAATTCGTTCCTCCCAGTTCTGGGGTCTGAAGTCCGAGGTAAAGGTAGCAGCTGGGCCAGCTTCCTCTGAGGCCTCTGCTGGGCTCGCAGACGGCCACGTCTCCCTGTGTCTTCACAGGTCTTCATACGTGTCTGTGCCCTCCTTTTCTTCTGGGACACCACCCTAACACCCTTGTGTTCACTTAATCAGGTCTTTAAAGGTCCCATCTCCAAACACAGGCCCATCCTGAGGTCCTGGGGCTTAGGGCTTCCACATAGGAGCCGACTGGGGGCGGGAGCCTCACGGTTCAGCTGTGACAGGAGGGAAACAGCTTGTAGCCGACGCAGTAAGTTTCTGTCGTCAGATGACTCTCCCACTGGCTGGGGTCTTCCACCTGGATGTCACCGCTGTTCCTCTGGCACGGTCTGCATCTTTGCCTGCTCTAGTAGTTCACGTTTACTTGTGATAGGTTTTCTCTTTCCAGCAGGGATTACAGAAAACTGAAAGCATCACTTCAAGTGCAGAAGACAAGTCCTGGGAAATATTGTCTCAGTGTCCGGCAGTGGCAAGCATCCTCTTCTCGCCTGTTGGACTTTGCTGGGCTAATTAGTCCCTTCAATAGCAGCCGGCAGTCACCAGAAGACTCTTCTCTGAAATTCTCTTTGTTTGATTTTCTTGAATTATCACCTCAAACAGGGTAAACAAAAGATGCACAAATATTCTGCAACTCCGAAAGGAAGGCGGGGTCATGCCGGGCGCTGTCACGCATCAAACTGAATAAGGTGAAATTTACAAACTCTGGGATGGAGGCTGGAGTGGATGTAGAGAGGTGAGGGTGGGCAGAGTCGAGGGAGGAAGCACCTGAATTCGTGAAGGCAGCCCAGTTTGTCACAACTGGGAAGACAACAGCAGCTCATCTCACACCCACAGTGCACCCGCCCCAGGTCCCTGAATCACCTCTGGAGAGAGACTGTTTGGAGGTGGCCTTAGGTAATGGTTGCCCCAGATGAAGCATAATGCTAGGAACACCCTTCTGACTGACACAGCGGGGGCCCAGCTTCAGCAAATATAGTCTATAAGCATAAACACCACGACCTTAGGAGAATTGTTCATTTGACAAAAGGAATCTTTTTTGTTGTTGTTGTTGTTTTGAGACAGAGCCTCAAGCTATCACCATGAGTAGAGTGCCATAGTGTCACAGCTCACAGCAACTTCAAACTCCTGGGCTTAAGTGATTCTCTTGCTTCAGCCTCCCAAATACCTGGGACTACAGGCACCCGCCACAACGCCTGGCTAATTTTGGAGGTTGTACTTGTCATTGTTTGGCAGGCTTGGGCCAGATTTGAACCTGCCAGCTCTGGTGTATGTGGCTGGCGCCTTAGCCACTTGAGCTACAGGTGCCACTGGAATCATTATTTTTTTTTAAAATATTCACCAAATTCCCTTGGAAAATGCCAAAGATGTGTCTCTCCCAGTGACCAAAGTGTCTTCTTCCTTGCCAGAAGACAGGTGACAACTAGAGATGGACTGTGACCTCCCAATCGGGATCCAGAAATGGCCCATTTGCCCAACAGGCTCTGTTCTTGGGGGAAATGGTCACTCCAGCTGGAGGAATTTTGAGGATGCCTGGGCTCCCTCCAGGTGCCAATCTGGAGCCAGCCCTGTCCCTGGTGCTCTGTCCTCAGATTTGTCTCATTGTCCCCTTGCCTGCCCAGTTCCTCCAGCCCTCACACCCTGCTGGGCCCAGATGTGCCCTCCCGCTACCCCTATCTGTTCTCTCTCACCTTAGGAGTCTGTCTAAAATGCCAACACTCTATGGATCAAATAAATGCGCACCGCAGCCGGGGTTGCAGATACGTGTAAGGTCTCCAGAGGCAATTTGGAAATGGCTGATCTGAGACTTGCCTGCCAGTTCGTGCAGAAGAGGGAGGTCTCGTCAGGCTGGCTTTTCCCTCACTTCTGGGAGCCTGCTGTTCAGAGACCAGCAGTCAATGACGTAGGGTGGGAGGAAGGAATTTAAGAAAATGGAGCTGAAAACCTTTAACTTTGACTCATAAACAGAAGCAATAAATTAGAGAGAGGTCAAGGGATAGGAAATCAAAAGAGGAGCGGCCCATTCCCAGGAAGAAGGGGACATTGTTGGGCAATGGCCATCAACAGTCCTTCGTGGAGATGCTGGTCACAAAGACCAGGCTGGCCCAGCTGCTAAACCGCTGTCAGAAAAGTTCTGCCCAGAGGGGATGTCCTGAGGCTGTCCTTCACTGAGTCTCTGTCCTGTTGTCCCCAGAAGCCTAATCCCAAGCATAGTCCTTTTGGATCAGAGGAAGAAAGAAACATCTCAGTAGGAAATGGGGATCCTCTTGTAACCACACTAGAAATGCCTGCTGCAGGCTCTTGTGGGGGGTTTTAAAGAAAGGTTAGATTTCCAGCACTTCTCCAGCTGCTAATTGGGTTTGCAGCTTTGGGCAATTTGTGTAAACTCCCTGGCAGCACAGCTCTGCAGCTGTCCTGAGCGCCTGCTCTATGTCAAGTGCGGGGGCCGCAAAGGCAGAGATGAATGAAACTTGGCCTACGATTCCAATGTCACAGAAGAGACAGCCACACTGTCCTCAAAGTATTGCATCAAGTGAGGTAGCCCATGTCTGCATGACGTAAAAATAAGTCAGACAGACCCAGGTTGCAACCCCAGATTAGCAGCATCCTAATTGATGATTCTTGAGCAAGTTGTACCATCCCCCACCTCCCCAAGTCCCAGTTTTCAGATCTAAGAAGTAGGGAGCTCATGTCTATGAAGACCCACTAGGCAAAGGAGGTGGACCAGTGTGGCCCACGTGGAAAGAAAGTCCTAGGACATTGTTCTAAAGCTGCCTGAGGGTGTGCGCTGAGGTTTGGGGGTGAACATCTAGAAACCCTACTGAGGTTTTTATTATCCAAGAACTAAAAGGAATCTTAAGAGGCCATCTGGAGATGAAACTATCCTTAAGTTTGACCCAGGGTCAGTGTTCACCAAATGGGGTAAGAAGTGAGAGAATGGATGGAGTAAATAGGAGAAGTAGTTCAGGACCGACTCTCTTACCTCTGAAGACCTTCAGCTGAACCCTTGGGAATAAAGGAGAGTGTATTTATTTGTTTATTTAGCAAACAAGGAGCACGTAATATGTGCTAGGCAATTTCTCAGTGCTTTCCCTGTAAACATAGTTTAATATTCACCATAATCCAGGTGGTAAGTGCTATTACTATGCCCATGTTACAGATGAAGAAATCTGAGCACAGAGAGGCTTAGGACTTTGGCCAATGTCACTTAGCTAAAAAAAAAATAGCAAAACCAGTCTTTGAATCCAACTTTTCAGCCTCGGGAAGCCATGTTACTTCTCTAGTTGGGGGATAGAATGCTACCCGAGGCCTTGAGGGGACTTGGTGCTGGTCACATCCCCTACAACGGTCAGTTCAGGGATGCTCAGAGCCCTCAGCCTCTGCCTTGATTGAGGAAGACCAGGTTAAGGGGTTGACCAGCAAGTTTAATTCTTATAACCAAACCTGTAAAGTGTCCTTGATTCTGTGGTGGCACCTCTGCCTCAGGTCCTCCCAGAAAGAGCCCCAGCCCCATCCCTCTCCAGGATCCTGGGCAGCAAAGGTATGTCCATGTGACTGATGTGTCTGGTCAATAGTGGCCACCTGCAACACTAGGTGGAAAAGGACTTGGTGTCACCTCTGACTCAGGAAAGATGCTCTGGTCTGCCACTGATGTCCCCCCAGGTATAGGACACAGGTGAGCCATCATGATCCAGCATCTCACTCAACCCCACAGCTGAAGCCCACAGACCTTTGTCCTCTTGACCAAGCTGGGCTGGATGTTGCCTTTGGTCACCTCCACACAGTTCTGCTACTACCTCCACCTGGACTCTTCTGGTCCCAAGAACTCCAGCTCTACCTGAATAAACAAAAAAGGACAAATAACTGAATTGAACTAACTGGACCATTCAGGGCAGATTTCTCAATCTCTCCATCTCTCAAGTGTATTTTCTCCCATAGCAAGTTCATCCTCAGGCAGATTCTCCCCTCAGGAGGGCAAAAATGGCTGCCAGTTGGTGCCAAATGTGTTCTTTAGCTATAGTTTCAAAAAAGTCCCAGAATTGAATCTCGTTGGCTTAAGTTGTGTCATATGACCATCTCTAAACCAGTCACTGGGGCCAGGGCATATTCTCTGGGCCATGTCTAGGCCCCATGACCACCTGTAACAGAATGGGGAGTTGGAGATAGAGGTCCCCTCCAGTCACAGTCTGGGAACCCAGAGGGGTAGAGGGCTGGTTCTCCAAAGGAAACTTGGGGTGCTTTCCCAGGAGAAGCAGGAATGGATTCTGGGCTAGCAAAGATACCAGGTGTCCACCATGATCCCTAAGCACTTGTCCTCATTCAATGGAGAGAACTAGTTCTTAGATCTCCTTCCAGGTCTGACTTATTCCTTGGTGTGGCTGATTCTAGCAGAACTCTCTGGAAGGTCCATGTAACTCCCTTATGAGAAGGAAAAAGCTAAAGGGGACTAGATCCTGGTCATTTGTGTGCCTTTCACTCTTCCCCCTGTGTGGTCACATCAAGTAGTCATGCTACAGCTGTCCCCTTCTCAGCACTTGTCAAGGAAAAAGAGGCCAGGGGTCAGAGCCAGTCCACTGGCACTGATACCCCTGTGCACAGGAACAGAATATATAGGGAAATCTGGCCCAGAATTCGTTTTAGTGCCACCAGGCCTGTGTCTATTTCTCCTCCTCCACCACCAGCTGCCTCTCCTGCCAACATGTTGGGCTACAGGTGGTAGGAAGACAGAAGAATGAGATAATGGCCTGAAAAATAGGACAAGGCCAACCGTGGCCTTGAATACCACAGGAAGGAATTAGGCTGGTAAAGTTGAATCAGGGAGCTCTCATGGGCTCCTAAGTAGGGGAGTGATGGCACAATGCTTTAAGAAGTTTTTTTCTGGCCTGAGTATGGTGGCTCATGCCTGTCATCAGCTCATGCCTGGGGCAGGAGGATTGCTTGAGGCCGGGAGTTGGAGACCAGCCTGAGCAACATAGCCAGACCTTATCTCTACAAAAAATAGAAAAATTAGCTGGGCATCATGGCAGGCACCTGTAGCCTCAGTTGCCGGGAGGCTGAGGTGGGAATATCTCTTGAGCCCCAGAGGCAGGGAGTTTGAGGCTGCAGTGAGCTAAGATGATGCCACTGCACTCTAGCCTGGGCTATACAGGAAAAGAAGAAGAAGAAGAAGATTTTTCTCTGGGAAAATGGTTTACAGGGTGGATTAGAACAAAAATTTCCATAAACTAAGCCAATGAGTCGATCTTGGCTCCCATACTGTGGGTTTATGTTTGGAGAGCTCACTCCTGGGGAAATGGGCTCTTTGCTAGCTGCGCTGATCATTCACGTCAGAAAGTAGTTAGCTCTGCTTCCTGAGATTGTTTTTAATTATGGAAAATTTTCAAATGTGATCTGAAGTGTAGAGCATGGTCCAATAAGCCCCCCGTGCCTCTTCCTGAGCCTCAACATGATGAACTCGGAGCCACTTTGTTTCATCTCTCATCCCACCCAGCCTTGCTCCACCCTGGATTACTTTGAAGTGAATCCAGATATCATATATCTTTAAGATGCTTAGATTGCAAGACCCTGAAAGACTAGAGATTCCATTCTCCTTGAGAAAAGAAAGGAATCTGGCCTGTTATTACTACGTCACCTAGAAGTAGAGAGCCCTGCCCCTCCTCCTCCACAACATGGCCCAACTCTCCTTCCTTGATACTATACTTTGAATTTTTATGAGAGGAAAATTGCACTCTGCTTCTTCTTGTCTGGAAATGCTCGGGCTGGACCAATTGCTATGTTATCTCCCTGGGCAACCCCTCCTCCCCATATCCTGCCACTCTGCCCACCCCCACCTCTGCCCATCTTCTCCCTCAGCCTTATTCTCTGATCGGCCCAACGCCTCCTCTTACCTGATTGCTAGGGCCCCTCGTCCCACTCTCCGAGCCCTCTAACACACACGTGGTCCAGAGAACCTCGAGAGCCTGAAAAACTCTCTTTCCTATTTTCTCATCTCTGTGCGGAAGGATGTCTCTCCCATGCGCCATGCCAGCCTGCAAGTTACTGCAGATACGTGAATCAAAGACAGATTCGGCTTCTCGTGTAAACATGGGCTGACCTCTGCTTTCAAATTCTGTTATCTCTGCCACAGCAACACTCCTTAAATAACTAATAAAGGCAAAAAAAAAAAAAAAGAGTTTGGGAGGAAAGAAATAACAAAAATTATTAATATTAATTAAAGATAGCAAGGTTCTTATAAAGTTACACCACCGTCTTTAGCCGCTGGTGGGTACATGCAAGCCGGGGCGGGGGGCGCGAAGATAGGGAATATTTCAAAGCTGACTGCCGCAGTAACGAAAAACGAAGGGGGTGTTGTGTGGAATATGCCAAGTGTTTGAAGTGGACAAGATTTCTAGCATGCTGCCTTGATGCCTGCACATACTTAATAACAGATGTTTGGTCTCTCTAGGCAGATAATTGTCCTGCTGTAAGGTTGACTTGACCTGCCTGAGCAGCCTGACTTCGAGCACCGCAGAGGTAACGAATGAGCACCCCAGCTTCTCTCTTTTTTACTAGAGGATGCTCAGCCACGCTTCCTTTTAAGCACATAATTACTCGGCGGCAACTAAAGCCCATCCATCCCCCTCTCCTAATGGCCACGGAGCCATTTGGCCATAATTTATGGGGACAGGGTTCAAAGTTTTAATAATATTTGGATAATGTCATTGCCCGCACGTCGGTGGCATCGTGATGAATAGAAGGAGAGTGGGCTTATTTCGATTCCATGCATGACAGTGCGAACGTTAACGACTGGGTGCCCGGTATGGCCTTTATGGAAACTGCCACCGGGCCATCAACTCATGAATTATAGATCTGGGCATGAAGGATTATAAACAGCAGTGGGGATCACACAGGGACGTGGTTCATGAGGAACTATCCTGTTAGTGTCTCTTCCTTATGCAGATAAATGAATTGTAGGGAATACCAAAACGGCATAAATAAACCCTTAGTGGGTAACATATTAGCACATCAACATAAAAAACCCAGTGCTGGGGCCTGCTCGGGGATATTTATGTTTATGCTCTCTGCTCAAGTGGCTCCCTGATTTTTTGGCTTCGTGTTGTTCACCTCATAATTCCAACATCCTAACAGCACCTCTGGGCACGTTTCTTGCCTGCTCCACGGAGCCTGTTGACATTTGTAGACAAGTTTGCTCAGAGAATCCCTTTTGGACAGGCAGAAGGGCAAAAGGATGTCCATCAAATTTAAAACAGACTTAGAATTGCTTCAGTGACATTGTGGGGTGTCCCCACAACAGAGGCTGCATACTGGCAAACGCTAGTGGAAAAAGAGGGAACATCTGTGTCCCCAAAAGTAGAAAGAAGAGAGATGTTTTCAGCCATTAGCCAGACGGCAAAGAGCTTTGGAGATGATCAAGTTCAAGCCACAAGAGCAAGTTCAAGCCTCCCAAAGAGCAGGTGGCAAAATTGAGATTCAGAGGGAAGGGACTCGCCCTAAATTTTAAAATTTTGTTGCCAAGAGAAGATTCCTGGTTCCCAAGTGCTGCTCCGGTCTTCCTTATCTGGCCTGAGTTTTCTCTTCCCCAATGTAAACATTTTACACCAGCACATAATGATAGTGTTGAGACTGAGACAATGTTTGCCAGCTTCCTCCTGTTAGTCTAGACCGACTCCTCTGAACTTTGACAAGGTTCGCGTGCCATGAGCAATCGCTGAATTTACACACTCGATATCCATTTAATCTGAAGGATTTATTTGGAAAGAATGGCAATTATAGTTGCACTGCAGAAGAACTAGGAAATGGCCCGTTTAAATCTCTTGAAAGCCTGCTGAAGTTCTAAATAGCTCCCCCCACGCCCAGGCTCGGATCTTGAGGAGCCACTTGCCTGGGTCTTCTTTCCGGAACCAGGAAGGGTGGAGCAGGTGATGGGTGTACAGGCTTGTTTCTCCGCTGTGAGGCACTTTGTAGAATGCTTTCTACTTTCCCAAACATCTAAGTGTTATTATCTTTTTTTATCTTGCCAGAAGAAAGGAGGCAACAGTATTCTGCTATGTTAAGGTCAAAAACATTTATCCTGCCTGAACATTTTTTAACTATCATACAAAAAATGAACTTCTTTTGGATCACAGCTTTATGAATTTTATTTGTTTTTTTTTTAAGTTTATTTATTTTTATTTATTTATTCATTTTTTTTGTTGTTGCAGTTTGGCCAGGGCTGGGTTTGAACTCACCACCCTTGGTATATGGGACCAGCACCCTACTCACTGAGCCACAGGCACCACCC
>CAUYRH010166549.1:0-48400 GCA_963574655.1 Perodicticus potto | reverse complement strand
CCCCCCCCCCCCCCCCCCCCCCCCCCCCCCCCCCCCCCCCCCCCCCCCCCCCCCCCCCCCCCCCCCCCCCCCCCCCCCCCGGCCCCCCCGCCAAGATTGTAATGCAATCTGTCAAGTCCATCAGGTTTGTAGTTTTAAAAGGTATCTTATGTTGAGTGACTTCTTAAAATTGAGACTGATACTCACTGTCACCACCTATAATCCTAGAAATGAGGGAGTCCCAGCTGTGTTCCAAGCGTCATTACAGAACAGTGATCCTCCAAGTCTGGTCCATTGATGCCGTCGTAAGATCCCTTTCCAGGGGGCCAACAAGGTCAAAAGTAATTATTTTCTTAATATTTAAAGACATTATTTGACCTTTTCAATGAGTTGACATCTACGATGATGGGACAAAACATCATGAGTAAAACTGCTGTCACCTCAGTACAAATCAGGCAGTGACACCAAACTGTCCTAGTAGTTATCATTCTTCAGTCACCTGCAGTGAAAACAAACTTAAAATAAAATGACCCTGCATTCTGCAGGACAGTGGTTGTCTCAAGGGAAAGTACCTAGGTGATGTTTGTGTTATGAGCTGAACTTGCTTCTTTTTTCATGAAATACCATTATTAATTGAATTGATGGATTATCTTGTCATTCAAATTTGGTTACTTGGCAGACATTTTCTCAAAAATGAATGAAATGAGCCTATCACTTCAGGAAAACAACTGACCGTATTTACTGATAATGATAAAATCTAACTTTCAAGTAAAAATTAGAATCTTGGAAAATTTGTATCTGCCATGTGAGCTTCACACCTTCCAACCCAGAAGACTTTTTTGAAGGTGTTATTAATGAATGTGATAATTATTTTTTCATAAATCAATTATATGACAAAATGTGTCAATATTTGAAAGATATGTGTAGTTCAGTGAATCAGTATTCTCCAAATGAGCCATGCACAGTGCTACAAAATCATACATCAATAAAAGAGCTATTCAAAGTGCAGTAAGTACACTCATGGACTGTAATATAACAATATAACAAGTTCGTTGCTATGGTTGGTTTCCGATTCTGTATCACAGCTAACCTTCAAGCAACCCCCATTCACTGGGTTTTTCACTGGTGTCATACAAAGGAATAGCTGTCTGAAAAGTCTAAAATACTTCTCCCTTCTCCATTTACTTATCTGTGTAAGGCCAGATTTTTTTCGTGTATTTTCTTTCTTTTTTGAGACAAGATCTTACACTCTGTCTCCCAGACTAGAGTATAATAACATCATCATAGCTCACCACAACATCAAACTTCTGGGCTCCAGTGATCCTCCCACCTCAGCCTCCCAAATAGCTGGGACTACAGGCACCTGCCACCATGCCTAGCTAATTTTTCTAGAGATAGGGTATCATTTTTGCTCATGCTGGTCTCGAACTCTTGTCCTCCCCATGTGCTAGGATTATAGGCCTGAGCCACTGTGCCTGGGCTCTTCGTGTACTTTAACCAAAGCAACATATTACAGAGGACTGAATACAGGCAGCTCTGAGAGTTCAGCCATCTTCTGTTAAACTAAAGATACTTGCAAAAATCATACGTTTTGTTTTGGAAAATATAATTAATATTAACATAATGGTTTATTATTTTAATGAATCGAACAACATTTTAAAATTCCCTGTTAACCTTCTAACGTAAATAGCAGATAGATGTAATTCAAACAAAAGTTCTTAGAGGGCCTCAATAATTTGTAATAGTATAAAGGGGTCTTGAGATCAAAAGTCTGCAACTCATTGCTATAGAATTTTTCACAAATGCATGTTCTAGCATTTCTTTGACATACTCCCAAAAATTGTTAGAATAAGCATCTACCTCTGCTCTGTGGATATAATTTGTTTCAAGTTTGAGAAATAATTTTCCAAAGCTAATTTTTCTTTTACTTCATCCTGTTAGTTTCCCTTTACCAAGACGATTCATTTTTGCTGTTTTATCACTAAGGTTTTTGTCATTCACGATTCATCTGAGGTGAACATAAATTTACATTATTTAGTAGCAAGTCTGTCTTTAAGCTGGTGCTGCATGACTTCCTCTTGAATGTGTTTAGTTTGCCAAACAGATTTTGGTGTTGGACAGTCCTTTCTCTTCATCTGACTTTCGTGAAGATGCCTTAACATGAAGCTGCTCATCTCACAAACACTGGATCTAGTTTCAAACAATATGCCTCATTGACTTCTGCTTCAGGATTTAAGAATCCCCTCCCTACAAATGAGATAGAGTTACATTGCTTAGGATTCTTTGCCCTTTAAGTAGATTTCTTCATAGGTTTTATGACCATTAGGTTGAGAAGACAGGACAGTGGACCCAATGCATAGAGTGCAACAAGGACCCAGCAGAGTCCCTCAGAAGCCCTCAGATTTGAGAAACATCTGCTTCGGCCACAGTTAAAATTACAAGAGCAGGGAGAAGTAAAAACTAAAATATGTGAAAACATATCAGGCTAGAACCTCAATCAGGCTACACAATTATCTAAATATTAAAAAATGCCAGATAAATTGAAGTCGTAACATGTAACGCACAGGCCGAGTTGTGAGCTACAGCAGCAGATGAAGGCTCCAGCTCCCTGATCTTATTGGCTCCAAATGTCTAGAAAGAAATAGCCCAGAAGTGATTAGGAAACTTGCATGTCTTTTCTTAATTCTATATTTAGGGACTCTGACCTGTAATTTGATGTTCTGCATAGAACCACAGGTTTGGATTCAAAATTGATCTAGGTTAGAATCCTGACTTTATTTCTTTGTAGCTGCATGGTCTTATACAGGCCATTGAACTTCCTCTGTAAACTAGTGAGATGGAGACGCTGTATAGAAAGCACCTTGAATGCCTGCTAATGTAGCCTAAGTAACTCCCATTACAATTATCATTGACAGTACCGCTACTTTTTCATAAGTGCCTTCCCTTGAGTATGAACAGATTAATTTCCTGGTCAATTAGCTAGAGTCAGAACCTCCAGAGCCAAGAGGGGACAATGACAAGATGAAGTATTTGATGCTGCAGAACATTAGACAAGATAAAGCCACTGGTCTGATTCCAGAGTGCAGACATTGTGAGGCACTGCCTAGAACATTCTAATCTTCCTAGTAATAAAACATTCCCAGGTTTGCTCTTAACTGCTGCTGTGGAAATTTGGGATCAGGTTCCATTTCTCAGAATCCATCTTAAGAGTTGTGAGGACGGCCAAGTTCTGGTTGTCACACTGCTCTTCTGTATTCAGGCGTGTCATTTTTCTAATACCTATGTATTTTTTAGTCTATAATGGTTGGCTGTTCCCTTCTTTGCAAATAGAGATAATTCCAAGTCTATTTCAAGTTCTTGAGTCATTTCCTGGCTCATCTTTTAGTTTTTACTTTTTCTCAGCCTTGTAATTTTGTTAATTGTGGCCTAACCAGGTTTCTCAACCTGAGAGCTTCTAAGGCAAACCCACCTCACCCCAGAGAGGGGGTTGGCTGGGACAGGAAATAGGACGGCAGCACCTAGGTGAACAGTTAGCACAAAAAGTCCAGAAGAAGAAAGTAGCCAGAGCTCCAGCTACTGTGCACAGATAACCTTCTGTCTCTATGCCTTGCAGGGTTGACCATCTACTCCCAGAGCCCACTGGCCCAAGGTGCCTCAGTAGGGTTTGGCTTTTGTTTACAGAGTTTGCAGCAGGTGATTTTGGTTGGCACTTTTCTTAGTTTGAGGAAGTGTCTGCTGAACTGATCTGTATCCTAGGAAAGCATCAATTATCAGAGCTGGCAATTTTCAAAGCATCAATTATCAGAAACTTGAGGCACTAGAGTCTGACTTTATTTTTACAGATGAGGAAACTAAAACTGAACAGAGAACTGGGGCTTGTCTGAGGGCTACTGATTATGGAGTCCCTTGGCCTTCTTGCTCATCTTGACTTTAAAATTCTTGACTAGTCCTTTCCGTCCTTACTGTCCCTCCCAAGCACCCCTTCTCCTCTTTTTTGGATGCTTCCAGATCTAGTTTTCTGCTACCTACTGACTGACAACAGTCAGCTTCTCTACAGGACATGAGGCACAATGTGGCACACTCTTCATTCTGGCAGTTAGATACGTTGCTGGTGGGCAGAGGTGCCTCCAGAGAGGGCCCTCCTCTCCCTGTATTACACTGTGGGTGCATAGCTAGTGTGGGACACTGCTGCCTGTCTGCAGATAGTGCTGCAGGTATCCAAAGCTTAGCAGGACCTGTGGAGGCTGGGAAGGAGCGCAGAGAGGGCCCTTCGTGCCTCCAGACCTCCTCTACCTGGTTCATACTATTTGCCTGCCAAGCATCCTGTGTTCTTTGAGAAAGCATGGTCCCTGGGCATGCCTGCACATCCTGCCCAACACAAAGCCCTCCAGTCAGCCCCTCTTCTGTGCACCTGATGCACTTATGCACCCTTCCACTCCAGCATCACCTGAGTTGTAGGACATTTCTCGTTTTATCTTTTAGGTTCTCACTAAGCTGTGGTTTTCAGGAGGGCAGGACCTCTGTCTTATTCTTCGTAACTCCTGTCCTTGTATCACCCCTGTGGTCTACGATATAGTAGCTATATATAGTATAGGTATAGTATTTAAAGAACTCATAGAACTCACTCATGTCTAATGGAGATTTTAAAAAACACCAGATCTGGTTTTATTAAAAACATAGCTGTCTCAAAATTATAGTGCTTTCCCTGTTCTGCATTTGTAAGTAGACATATGACATATATGAGTGATGATTTTTAGAAGTAGACGAATCATGATCATCAGAAGCTGGGCCCTCCCTACTGCATGAAGGATGCTGTGGCGATGGTGCCTGCTTCCACGGGTGCTGGCCCTGACTCCTGGGCTGGGCCTCTGAAGACGGAAGAATGCCCCGACATCTGACAGGGAGCAGCCTGCCAGATGCTGAGGGACATGAGGTACAGGTTAGGAGCCACAGATTTAAATTCTTCACATACTTCTGCTATGATGAACCAAGTAACCTCCCATTTAAATCAAGACAGACCTATGCTGATGACCATTTCTACCCCTTCTATTGATATGCATTCACGTTCAAAGAAAAGAAAAAAGAATGTTTCCACTTCTTTGATGGTTTATGGCATTTATGATTATGTTCAGCTAATCATAATCCTAATTATGTGTTTTATTCCAGTCCTACCAGCACCTGGAAGAGCAGGAGGGTCTCAGAGCCAGCCCAGGCACACCAGAGGGAAGGACCTCAGTGACACAGTTAGCTCAGGTAGACCCTATTTCAATCTTCTTGTCACTAAAAGCAATGACCCCTAAGAATTTGTATCCATCTGTATACTTCCTTGTTGTAGAACAGAAACCTAAAAGTGTTACTACAGAACAGAGATTTTTAACCGGTGTACTGCAAAAAATTTTAAAGATCATTAATTATTTTTGAAATAAGTTCAAAGCACAATAAGTATATTCTTTTTTTACTTTTTTTTGATCAACATAATTTAAGTGTGCCATGGAAGTTTAACTATAGGTTCAAGTATATGGTGAGATAAAACAGGTTGAAAAGCGTTAATCCAGAAGAAGAAACAGACCATTTTCACTCTTGTTGGGAGATTAGACAGGATGGTGCCTACTTGAGAACTGCCCTCCTGAGGAAATGAAAAGAGGAAGAATGGTTGAATATTTGAGAGAATTTAATCACCTATCCCCAAAAAAGAATAAAGGGAAGAATTCAATTTTATTTTGATATTTGTCTTAAAACAGTTCCCCAAATTTCATTTCCAAAGTTTATCTGGAGTCGGATCTATGATGATTTCTGAAGGGGCAAATTTTCAGTGCTGGGATCTAGATTCAATTCAAAACCTCTTCATTCAAAATCATGGTGGCTTAATGTCCACACTGCTGGGAGCTCTGCGGGGACTTTGTCCCCCCACTGCATTTCCAGCTGCACTTGGCAAAGGTGTTCACACTGATAGCTTGTACTTCTCACAGAACTCTGTGTGGAGCTCACCAATATTCAAGGATGGTATTCTCTTTAATGCATCTATTAAAACTGTGCTAATAGTGGTACAAAAAAGAAAATATGGGTATTTTCTCCATCTGCCTTACCACTAACTCGAAATAAATGGACAATAATATAAAAAGAAGAATTTAAGATGACGACTAAATAAGAATTTGTGTTTATTTCTTTTAATAACCCAGAAACTGTGACAGAAAAACCTAAAAAAGCCTATTTGTCTAGTAGTAGGGCAGTCTTCTTAATGCCTATATTTGTATTAGACTTGGGAGCTAACTGAATCCAAGCAGCTGAGGACACTCAAGTTACAAAAACACAAAACAACAAAATCAAGGCGGGGTTTGATGTCCTTATTTAGGAAATATCAGTTGCTATAAAAGTTAATTTACATAGAAAGGAAGAACCATGTACAAAAGAGAAAATACATGAGGCCTGGAGCTCAGATATATCACTTATTTGCTCTCATCTTTTGGACAAGTCAGTCTGTGAATGTAAGTTGGTAAAACTTTTTGGTAGGCATTTTAGCAATATATACCACATTCAATTTATGTATTTTTTTATATGTTTATCACAGTGTTTATAATAAGATGCTAAGAGGTTAAGATATGGTGTAACCATAAATGGAATAAAAATGCAATCAATAAAAGTGATATATAGATACCTATGTATTGACATGGAAAGATATTCACAATACGTGTCTAATTCCACTTTTGTGTAAACACACCTTAGTTTGGAAGGGTGTACACTAACATGTTAACGGTGGCTCTCAGTGGAAACAGAGCTCCATGTTCTTTTCATTTTCTTTTTTATACCATTAGGCAGTCTGAGAAGCCAATATGAATTTATAAAAGTAAATTTCTATCACGGATAGTTCCGAGAGAAATGTCAGTTGTATACAGTATGCATCAAACCATGCTATCCATAGAAAGAGAATAAAACTACCACCTACCTCAACAGAATTAATGTGAGGAGTCAGTGAAATGTCCATGCCAAAGCAAGCAGACCACACAGAGCCGGAGCCCATCATCATATGGGACTGTGGATCCAGTGTTGCCAGATATTCCAAATTGTCAAGCACAGTCAGACTTCTGTTTGAACTCTCCTAATATTTAAATATTGGCAACTTACTCAACTGGTTTTAAAACACTGCAGGTTACCAAAGAAAACATACAGATGGCACATGTGAAAAGATGCTCAGCATTATTAGTCATTAGGGGAATGCAAATTAAAACCACAGTCTCATGTCCCTGCACACTTATTAAGCATGGCTGAAATTAAAAAATACGATACCAAGTGCTACATGGATGAACAAATAGAACATCTTTCACATGCATTGCTGGTGGAATGTAAGATGGTACAGTCAAGGATGTCCACCATGGATAACCACTGGGCAGTTTCTTACCAGGTTACAAATACATTTTCCATATGACCCATTCCTGGGTATTTAAGAAGTGAGATGAAAACCTAGATTTATGGCAGCATTATTCATAATTGCAAAAAAGCAAAACAACCTAAGTCCTTTAACTAGAGAACAGATAAACTGTAGCACATCCAAACAGTGGATTACTTAGCAATAAAAAGAAATGAACTACTGATATATTCAGTGACATGGGTTAATCTCAAATACTTTATGCTAAGTGAAAGAAGCCAGGTTTCAACATATATAAAGATTTCACTTATATGACACAGTGGAAAAGGCAAAACTGTAAGGAGTAGAGAGATCAGTGGTTGTTAGATCTTAAGAATTTGACCACAGTGGGTAACAAGAGCAATTTGGGGGGGAGGTGATGGAAATACTCTGTACTTTGACTGTGGTGATGGTTCCATGACTATTTGTCAGATCTCATAGATGGCTAAAAGCAAAGTGTGTTGGTGAGCTAATTGCATCCTTTGGGCAATTTGTGACCTCTCTCTCTTACATTCAGAACCCAACTTCCACATAGTGAACCATTCACACCCCTTCTACCACCTATGCTGTGGGGAAGGTGAACCAGTTCATCTGTTAATAGGTTTCTTATCAATCCATAGGATGTTATCAGCATAGTTTTCTTCATCAAAGCAGGATCTCAATTTTGCAAATCATTTAATCAATACAGTTGAAATACTTACAGATGCAGGTTTATCTCACTTTCTATGTGAATTCAGGACATGTATATACAAAATTATAAATGCAACAGTAAAAAATACTATGTAAAAGAAGCCTGTAAGGCTAATGAACCCTAATTTTCCTTAAAGCATTGTTTTTCTGTGTTCTGCCCTGTAATCTCTAATGAACTGTTCTTCTGGTGTCCCCACAGTCTCTCCTGGCTTTGGAGGAGCTGCCCCTTGTCTATGAACAATCTGCATGGGGTGTGGAAGAGTTAGGCCCCTTTCTTCGCTTGTGCCTCCTGGATCAGAATTTCCCAGCATTTGTGGAAGAGGTAGAAAAAGAACTTAAAAAGCTGACAGGGTTTAGAAATTAATGTTCCCTCTACATATCTAACTCAGGAACTTCCAAATATTGTAAAATGCTTCCTCCTAAAATTAAAGAAGATATTATTAGAATAAAGAATATTATTCCAAACACCAATAAAGAATATTATTCCAAACACCTTTTATCAATGTTTTATTTTTAAAAACAGGTGAATTCACTTTTTTATACATCATTGCACTTCAACACAAAACACCAGTACCATGCATCTACAGTTAACGTACCGCGTGAGAACCCTGTTAGGTTACAAAATCTACCATCAATCATTAAATCAATGTGAAAAATACAGTGTCAAACCAAAAAGTATAACTATAGTTGCATAGAGTATCACCATGCTATAACATTTCCAGGTCATGGAAAACAGAAGGAAAATTATAAAAGTTTGCCTTGATTGAATGTATAAGAATAAGGTTCAACACATCAGTGCAAAAGGATTTAAGAATTTACATGATTTAACAAAAGAAAAATCACATAAAAAGCAATCATGTGTATGTATATACTGCAATTCATTATACCCATTCAGTGGACTGTACCAACTTCTTAAAGTCTTAGGTTAAGCCCTTAAAATTAAAGATTTCAGTTTATATTATTCATCTGTATGTACCAGAACTGCACATCTCCTCGTTTGACAACATACAATAAGGAATGAATATCAGCAGCTTAAAAATGAAACAAGCATTTACTTTATTTTGGATTTCTCCCACCCCCAAAAATATAAATATATATATTTATATACTGTATATATCTGTAGGTTTTGCTGTACTTTACAAAAATGTATCACTAGATGGCAGCAATGCATTTTAGAGCTTTGCCAATTTAACAGCTGCATTAAGTAAAAAATGGCGCATGCACGATCTGATCCTCAGAGGACCTTTTCACTTGTATTTAAATATTTTAACAAAGGAAAAAAAGCAACATTCACAGCACATCAAGCCCAAAATAGTTTACATCTTCTACATTGAAGCATTGTTTAAAATGTACCTGGCTAGGTCACCCTTACAGGAGAGGCTAAATAAGGCATGCTTTTAGACAGTTGTGGTGGTGGTGCTCACTTGAAAAGGGGAGAGAACCAAAGAGGTCCAAGCGGAAAATTTAGCAGGTCATGTTGCCACCAGTTTCAGGAACCTAAAAATCTGAGAAGATGAATTTCAAATTAAAAGGGAGTATATGAACAGTTACTCAAATGCCACCAAAGTGCCACGTAAAGTAAGGCTTTGGTTCCAACAGCATGCTCAGGGATGTGGTGTGAAATTCTGATCTCCATGTGCCCAACAGGAGGCTTTCTGGCCCTGCTGCTGCTGACCACCATTCCTATCTTGCCCTCAGAAGCCAAGCCTCATAGGCCTCTGGGAATAATCCACCCCACAAGGTGACAATTTAATCTTTACCTCTTTTTAAAGATACAAGTAAATAGTAGCTCAAAGTATTTATTTTTAAACATCATACATATTCTGAAATGGCATTTATGTAAATGAAACAATGCAGCCGAAAATGTTTCCAGTTGCTAAACTGGGAGGGCAGAACTTCTATCAGCATTAGCTGCTCTGAAATGAACCCAAAGACCTTCCAACATAAGACCAACTACTAAATTTGTAACAAGGTCAACAGAGGCACACTCATTTGAATATAATTTTTAAAACTGCTAAAGACCATACTTACATTATAAGCAGTACTTAATTTGTGTTTCTCTGGCGCAAGTTTTTATCTTTGTGATTGTTGGTAGAGTTGGTTTTCCTTTGGAGGAAAAATTGCATTACATGAATTAAACTCGGTCAGTAACAACTTTTGAAAGTATTAACATGGAAATACAGGGACTCTTTCACTTACTGCCATCCCTGGTGTAGTAAGAAATTTTACCGTACAATATTAGTGCATAAAAATATTCCTTATGTAAAGGTATATACAGGTTGAGTATTTCCTACCCAAAATGCTTGGAACCATAAGTGTTTCAAATTTTAGCTTTTTTGGATTTTGGAATATTGGCATTATACTTGCCAGTTCAGCATCCCTAATCCAAAAATCCAAACTCCAAACACAATTCAAATGAGCATTTCCCTTGGGCATCATGTCGGCACTCAAGAAATTTTTGGATTTTGGAGCATTTTTGGACTACAGATTTTCAAATTAGTATACTCAACCTGTATCTACCTTCATTAATCATCCTTTTGACTCCCAGGGCAGATGATATACTATCATTTCTAAACTATAATCCAAATTAATATAAAAGTGAAAGTAAATTTTTCTCCACTGAATAGTCACTGTCTATCCTGACTAATAAATGCTAGTTACAAGCTGGCAGTGCTGTGCACTCTGATACTTAAATAATTTGAGCACTATTTGCCTGCTTCTCACTTCTTAAAGTCTTAGAGTGATTCCATACTTGCAGCTCCATCTCCTTTGGATGCCAGCTTATCCAAGAGAGATTTGTCTATGCTACAGTACAGCTTTAAATTAACAAAACTAAAAGCCTCAAATATGCTGGTCATTTCCCCTGCATTATCAGTTTAAGCATACATAATATGCAAAACTTTAAACAATTTTTTTTGCCTGGTACTCTAATATGTATGATTACCAAAAACAAGATTATGCAGCCTGTCCTGAGAATCCAATAGGCTAGTCAAATCCATGTCTGACTAAGAGGTCTACACTGCAAACTTCATTTTCACTCACGACCTTCTTCTACGATCTTAACTACTCCATTTCATTAAATGCAAATACAACATAATTCAGTCAAATTATTGAATCAATGTCCAAAAAAGTACTTACATTGGCCCAGCTGGTTCATCATCTACATTGGTGTTCAGTTTTTTAATAATCCATGAGCGATAGGAGAAGAAAGGAGAAAACTGTTAGACTCTGCAAACAGATTAATAGAACAGCAAGTGCAAGTGGCAAACATGGCTGTTCATAGCATTTATTAAAGGCCATTCCATCTGGAAGTGCAAAACACTCATGGAGTTATTACTTTTAGATTCAAGTTTTAATGGCAGGTATGTTGTTTCAATGGTTTTAGTTAACACTTTGAATGCTTGTCATGAAAAACTGCAACTGTAGCGGACAGATAGGCTGCAATATCATTATACTCATCTTGTCCCCAAGTTCCAGTGGTTCACTCTTAGATGAAAAGACAAACCAACATTTCAGTTGTAAAATCCTGCTGTTTGTTTTCTTGTGGTGAATGCATGCAGTTTTGGCTCAACCCTGCAATGTAAACGGATGTGTATATTCCATACATTTAGCTACACATCCTCACTTCCCCAAAGGGCACTCTGTTTTTCTTGCTATTTGTAATCTTTAGGAGAGTCTTTAGTCTGGAGAATGAGACTGAGGAAGAGGCAGCCACAATAGTTCAACCTAATACTGGGTTAGCCATGCTGGGCGATGCCAGCAACAAGCATGTGCATACCAGAGGATGTTCTGTGACATGCCAAGGAGAGCTGGATAGCAGTGACATCCCTCTAGAAAAGACTTCAGATACGAAGACAGGCTCACTCTTGCACCCTGGGCTAAACCAGAACCCAAACCCAGGTGAGCCTTATCTTTTTTTTTTTTTTTAATCAAAAAGCATGTATTAATCTGAGTTTAGAAGCCTTCTTAAGTAGATACTTTATGATTCTGATTTGTAAGTTTGTCTTTCCTATTTCAACTAAGGGCAACTCGGTCCCCTTTAAGCAGATAAAGAATTTTTTAAGACCCACAAAGGGGAGGGAACAAGTGCTCTTAGTTTGTTTTTATTATACAAAAGTCAGGTGGGTTACATGATCCAGATTTCACTGAAGGCTTCCAGAAAAACTTTCAGCAGGATTCCACAAGGGGGCTTGGTGCACATGAAGCAGTTATGGAGATCACAGTCTCGGTGTAGGCATCTGCAGGAGCACACGTCGGGAGTAATGTCTGTCAGAGGGAGACATTGCTCCACCTGTTCCTTCGAGGCAACGAAGAGGCAAAGCCACCGCCAGCACACACAGTGACTGGAGCAAAAACGGATTTCAAAAAAAAGAACTAACCACAAACCAATGACTCATCAGCCAGAACAATAGGCTAGCGACACACCAGTGTCCACAGGAGTCCACTACTAACAACAGTACACTATCAAACAGGTACAGAGAACAAACTAAGACTGGAGGACACCCAAGACATCTGTGTGCTGTGTATGCAGTGGAGAGATACAAAGACATACCAGGTACTAGACACACGAGCCCAGCCTAAATCCGCCCTCACAACATTATAATGCTCCGCATCTCGGCCAAGCCAGCTCAGCCACATGCTAGGAACTAAGCACTTTGGGGATTTAAAGGAAAAGACACAGGAGCAAACTTAGAATATTTTTAATGCTCTGGCTGTGCACCCAAAAATACAAAATTCTAATGCAAGATAGCTCAATCAAGAATAACACCGATCTACTCCCAATTTTAAAATAAAAAGCAGGGGAGGGAGAATTGCAATAGCCAGGCTAATCTTCTCAAAGCATGACACTGTAGGCACCAACCCAAGCACCTCGCAACCATAGTTTTTTTTCCTTTTGGAATTGAGGTTTTTCCTGGTGTCTGACTAGTAACATCACTTTCCAGCCCTACAAGCTGGTAACATGCAAAGGGCTACGTGGAGGTGTTTTAGCGACAGTGCTCTGGCGCAGCTGCCATGCCTGCAAGTGGGAGCAGCACTCTCACACTGGTGGCCAAATCCCTGGAGCCCCCTTCCCTCTCTCCCCAAATCCACTTTCACATTGACAAAGAACAAAGGAAAGAGCCTCATATCTCCCCACTCTCCTGGATGGAATCACTATCTACAGTGCCACTTCCCTTACAGGTCAGACAAAAAACAACTTAATCCTAACAGGGAAGTCGGGAGAGGGGGAAAGAACAGAACTACAGAAAAAAGGTATGAAAATCAAAAGTAAATGAGGATTAAACAGCAAACTGAAATCCAAATTAGTTGTGAAAGTGAATGAAGTAAACTTGGAGAAAGTGTTAACATTATGAACTGTGCATCGTATAGACTGAAGCGGAGATTAAACAAACTCCAAAAGCATGCATATCGCTCACTTACCACCATGTTTTAAGGGTTTGATGCAATTGAGGGGGGAAAAAAAAGAAGTCATAGTAACCGACAAGTATCAACATACCCCCAAACCCTCAGGCCAAGATAGCCAGCTTAAACAGTGACTGTTCTCTCCACCTGGGTATTACAGCCACTGGCCAGATGACAGGAAGAGGACTGGGGGGGAAAGGGAAACAAGGTGCATCTGGAATCCACCTTCTGACAGTGAAGTTTCTGGGGGAGCTGCGGCACAGACAGATTTGTCTGCATGCTCTGTCTTCCCAACCGTATGCACTACAGCCCTCGCTCCACCTACATCCTCTTCCTCATTGAGAAGAGGTGCTCGACCATGTCTAGTAAGTAACAGATTGCTTAATGCAATATCACCTCCAAAAAGATAGATTTAAAGTAAAAATAACAAAGAGCTGATGCTCTGGTCAAAGCTCCTTTGTCACTGCATTCATCTCACTGAAGATGGGGTTTTATGGTTTCTAAATCCACTTAAATTTTGCCTGATGTCAGCAGATTAGCATTAAATCCAAGAGAGATTAATGGTTACTACCAATTTCCTCCCTTGTTTTTGGTTCTGTTGCATTTTCTCCATAAGGTAACTTGTTACTGTCCCAAATGACTCCCCCTCCCCCCAGTTAACAGACACTGAAATATGTGTTTTTGGTGTCAGTTTAAAAGTCTCATTTCATTTTCGATACTCCTAGCCTGCTATAAGGTTTGTATGCTACCAGATATTTTAACAAACTAATAGGTTTGGGAACATTAGTATAGCTCTTAGTTCTAAAGACTCTTAGGAGCTTGAATCTATCAGAGCCACTAAAAATGGCCCCCCCCAAACCCTTGAATATCTTCTGCATCGTAACTCAAAAAAGAGTTCCTTTGACTTGCTTATAAAAATTATCCCAATGTGAAAATAGAAAGTTCATCTTGATGAACTTCTTTTCTTAAATCAGCTCCTACGGTTTTAATTTGATGTCTGTGAGGTTAATAAAATGCCCAGTAGACCTCAGGGTGTCAACAAAGAAGCAGGTTCACTCTCCTTCTCCCTATAGCTCTCTGAGTAGTCAGCAGGGAGCCAACACAGAAGGTGTACACAAAGTAGGTGCTTACTATGACACGGATGGAGACTAGAAGATGCTAGCTTGACCTCGTCTTTTCAGGGAATTATTGTTTAATATTTTCAGGGAATGCAACCAAGTGGTGAATAAAGTGAAAACCAAACCTCTTATTTGGCTCCATGATTCACTTGTTCCTGAAAACATGGCTGGTAAAAGGTGGTATGTAGATAATTCACCTACATGACAACCTATTGGGCACTGAGCCTCAAAGAGACTGGAGATTTAAAAAATGTGGGAGTGAGATTTCATTTACAAAATGGTCAGAGCATACTCCAGTAGATAAAATAACAAGGGGCTCATGGGGCTTTTTTTTAAAGGAAGCAATTAAACCTTAAACAACTCTTAAGTGTTTTCAGAGTAAGAACTCTAAAGTGATGTTAGCCTTTCTAATGAAACATACTCAAACCGACTGCTACGTAAGTTCAAATTTGTGTGTTTTTTTCTTTTTGTATTGTTCACTTTAGTGCTTATCTAGTAAGGGCATGTCTTACCAAAACTACCAGACTACTCAAAATATGAACACTGTCAGTTTGTATTAAAAAAGTTCCGTGAGTCTGAAATGAACTGTAGGTATATCCTGACAATAAAGTATCAGTTTGGCAAAGAAAAAGCATGTCAGGCCCATAAAAAAAGTTCCCATTTTCATAATGGCATAAATAAGCCAACACAGAGTCACAGATGGTTGATTATCTGATAGGTAAAAACTGTACTACCCCTAAAATTCTCAAGCTTGTATCAAATATAATTCACTTATTTGAACAGGAATAAATGCACATATCTATATGTAAATGTGGGAGGAGCACATGGGAAGAAGGTGAGTTTGTCCTTGCTATGAATAGCATAGGAGTTCAGGGGAGAGTGGCTAAAAAGAAAAGAAGAAAAAGCCACAGAATAAGGAAAACTCACTGAAGAACAACTGACATTTTTTGTTTGTTTTAACAATTACTTTCAAGAAAGGAGAAGAAAAAGGGGGAGGCGGCTGGAGCAGGGAGGAGTTTGGGAGAAAAAGACAGAGAAACAAAGGAAAATAGCATGGGATGGAGATGCTGGAGCAAGGGCAGGGGTGTGGAGATGGAAAATGGAGCCCGGCCCACACTGGCTGTCAGGAAGGGAAGGAGAGAAAACAAACATTGCCATCATTCCAGCACCCCACACTTTTCACCCAAATTCAGCAACAAAGAAGTAAAAACTGCTTGCATTACAGTATTCTCCCAAGAGACTAGAGCAAGGAGGTTTTACTTCGCACTTACCCTACAGTCATCTCTTACGTAGAATTTGTTTACTGTCTATATAATAACTTAGCTTAAAAGAGGTATTTTCCCTCTAGGAAGCTGTTCAGAAGATTTGCTGGCCACAGATGTCTCCAATAACAAACTGGTTCCCCATTTAAGTTCAATAACCAAGAAACTCTTTCAAAAAGGTAACTGCTTCCCTGGGAAGGTGTTTGTACTTTTACGACAGAATTATACTATCCATTTCTCAAATCTAACCGGAAAGCCCACTGCATACACTGCAATGGCAACCTTTCAAATCTAGTGACTTCTTAGGATAAAGCCTGGACCCTCTGACAGGGACACGAGAGGCCAATGTGTCACTCTTGTCATGACAGTGACAGCAAGCCTGTCTTAAAATTCAAAAATCAGGTTCTGAAAGCCATCTTTGTCTTCTCTTACCTTTCTGCCTCTCAACTTTTCAAAGGAGAGGCTGAGGAAGGTGGTTATGGGGCAAAGCAAAAGCATTCAGGGAGGATAAAAAGGCCCCTTTCGGGTCTGAGGTGTAAATGTGCCCAAAGAGCCAGAGTTGAACACATGTGAAAGACAGGCAACTCTCTCCCTTTACTTTCAGGTCTAAACACAGGTGCACTGTGACATGGGAGTCCTAATAAGTAGCAGGAAAGAAAAATCTGGAAAAAGCATTAGGGATACATGACAATCCTAAGAAAGCAGGTTTACTTCAAAGAGTAGGGAAGTAAAACTCCTGGGGACATCTGTGTTGAGGGGAAGTGGACCACTCTTAAAAGGATCATTTGCTTATAGCCCATCCTGCTCCTCCGTCCAGTTCACTGCTGAATGTACATTAGGAGGGGGCTCCCCAAGCCTTCCTGCAGACATTGGTAGTGTCAACAAAAAACCTCTTCACCAACCTCACTCACACTAATACTCAACCTATTGCAGAGATTTAAGAGCTGCTGAGAAAAAAGGAAAAACAAAAGGGCAGAGCTATTGCTCTCAGACATTTCCTTCCAGAGTGTCTTACGCCTCTGGCATGTTATACTCTTTCTGAGGGAGCACTAGCCCTCACTGAGTATCCTACACTGACAAACATGGTGAGGTGCCACAGTCCTACTGTTGACCTGTAGGACAGTCACCTCTGTGGGGCAGAATACAGTACAAGTGCACAAGCATAGGCCCAAGATCAGCCAGACTACAGCTGCCAACCCCCTCATCACCCCAGGACTACAGCTGGCAACCGCTCCATCCAGGCCTACAGCTGCCACCCCCTCAACACCCCCTAGTCTATAGCTGCCACAACCTCATCACCCCAGGACTACAGCTGCCAACTCCTCCAACACCCCAGGCCTACCGCTGGCAATCCCTCCAGACTACAGCTGGCAACCCTCCATGATGACGGGCCTATGGCTGGCACTCCCTCCATCACACCAGACTACAGCTGGCAACCCCTCCATCACACCCAAGTGAGCTTCCACTGAGCTTACAGGCACATCTGTATGGGCATATCCTTATAGTCTAGCCAGTGACAGAAAGGGGTTAAGATGATTGGCTGGCCAATTAATTTCCCTTTGCTGGTCATGTTGTAAGCCTGGAGGGTGGGGATGGAGAGCTAGTTAGGAATCTGAAATACTACTAATAAAAGTCTCCATCAGTAGTTTCCCCCTGGTTGTAATCATTGTTAGAAATGAAAACCCATGATCAAAAAATACAAAAATTTCCCAGGGCTTTTTGACTCTAGGCATATCCAGTAATTAAGATTTCAGCTCTCCCTTCTTTCCAATGCATAATGATTCGCTGTGGTCCTGAGGTCCTATCCACTCCCTTCTCTGACCCTAAGCCAGCTTGAGGGCACTGCCTTGGGACATGGACTCCAGGTGTTAACCACCCAGCTATCTTTATCTTAACCAGGGTAGGTGGTTACATCAGACACTCTCTGCCATTTGTCTGTGAAATACAGAAAAGTCAAACAGTAGAGACCCTTGAAGACCTATCAAAGCCCCAACCAAGAAAACCAAAGTCTGGCTTGTTTAATGGCTTTATTGAGAACAGCTGGACTGGACTGGGGCAGTTACCTGAAAGGGCTACACCAGGCAACCATGTGACAACCAATTAGATACATTAAATCTGCCCAAAAGGCCAGGTGGCCTGTGATCTTGGGGTGGCTTCTAGGCTTGGATTTTCCTCAAGCCCAACCTGCCTGGTGATCTATTCCGAAGGAGGATGGAGCTGAACAAAGAGACTGATAGTTGCCGGTTCACTACATGGGGCCCAAAAGGCAGGCAGGACTGGGATTTGGAGAACACCCAAACACACAGAGAGAGCTAATTAGAGCTCTAGGAAGCTAATGCAAAAAAATCTTAGGGGTAGGGAACTGGTATAAGAATTTTCCTTCTTTCCTTTGGGATTGAATCCCAACATCTTTACAGTCCTCTTTGGGTACTTGGAACCACCTTGAAGAAATAATCCCAACATTACAGCTATTTTGTAGGGATGCTCTTACCGTCAGGAACCTCATCTGGTCTCTTCCTCTTCTCATACACAACAATGATCACCACAAGGATGATGATTTCAGCCAGAATTCCCAAGAAAGGCCAGAGTGGGGCCAGGTGGCTCCGTACCCTGAGGATGGTGACAACAGATTTGGAGCCGATGGAGTTGGTAGCATTACATTCATACTCGCCAGGGTCTTCTGTGATCTGGAGGTTCATAATGTTCAACTCGGTGTAATTTTCCTTATTGATGATGAAGAAGCGGCCAGAAGTATTGACAAGCTCCTACAAAAAAATTGAGAATACACAGAGGTTGGAGTAGCTGAGCTAGTACCCAAGGGAGGGTGGCACTGCTCTCCATGCTTTTAGGGCACTAGCTGAAATGAAGGAGCAGTGTCTGGGCTCACCTTTGTCCAAGGAACTCTGAGCACTTAATTACTTCCCTTTAAAATCAACAACAAATCAATAAATTTCTAGCAGAGCCAGGGTATAATAAGCCTCCCCTTCCACTGGTCCTATGGAATTCTCCAAGCTTCATGCAGTGAGTAGAGATCCTACCGCATACAGACCCAGAAAAGACCAAAACAATATGATAAACATTATTTCAAAAAACCAGGCAAGAAATGGTATCAGGAAGAGGATGGAAGGAGCAGGGAGGTGACCCCCATAGTCAAACCTATCTGATGACTTCAGAGTCAGCCCATCCACTTTGTGCTTGGTAAATTCTGAGAAGTCTCCTAAAACTTCCTCCATAAGCAATGCTAAGAACTCCCTCCTAGTCAAAGTGGGGGAAATTCATAACTTCTCTTTTCTTCAGGACAACAGGGTTAAAGGAAAGGTTATTCAATCAATCAACAAATGTTGACAAATGTACACTGCATGTGTTACATCCCTCTAAAGGGAAGGTGATATGGATAGGGAGAAGTATAACATAAAAAGGATTAAGGAGCTTGGCCTCAAGAGGGAACTGACCTTCAAGGGGATGACTGGTTATAGGGATGTTAAGAAGCCCCAAAAGAGTATGTATGGAGTGCTGCAGGGGGGCACAGAGTTACCACTGCCTGAAGAAGTCAGAAGAGCTAACATTTGCACTAGATGATGGAAAAGAAGAGCTTATCAAGCAGGGAGAAAGCATCCAGGCAGAGATCTACACATGTGGGAAGGCAGAGGTGTGATAGTACAAAGGCTGGGGTTTGGGTACAGCTGGGATGGCTCCCAGGACACTCAGCTCATGGGATCCTCATGAGAGAAAAAGGAAACTTAGGTGATTTCATCCTGCAACAACTAACATGTAATCAGAAAATAGCAGGAAAAAGGGGGAAGGATTATCTCCCAAATGATTCCATATATCGCATACAATCATGTCTGCATTTGAGTGTGGGTATGGCCGAAATGAGGAAAACTCATAGATTTCAAAAGAGCTATTCTGTGAAGCTTCAAGTTTCATCTTTCAAGAGATAGAAATACCCACTGAATCATTCCAACCTCCTTTGGCAAAAGCTCATGGGCTGTCCTCCCCAGTTGACCAGTGTAGAGAAATGGGCATTTCCTTACCAGCACCTTAGAAAACTAAGCATCTTGTAGATCTTTCTAGGGCTGCTCCAAAAATACTCAAGTCAACATCTTCATCTCTCTTTTCTTCATCGTTACCCCCCTTATTAAAGGGTGTCTGAAATCCAGCTATCATTGTTAATATTGGAGTCATTATTACCACTTAGCATTTTATTATCAAGAGGTAATGAAATGAGAACAACAATAGACTTGAAATAAAAAAACTAGATATGACTCTTGGTTTTGCCACCTTGGTTACTATGAAATCTTTTCAAAGAAGCTGGGTTAAATGATCTTTAGGGTCCTAATTCTGAAGACTGACAGTCAAAGAGGATGCCTGGGATAGGAATGCAAGGAATGTATGGTCTGATACTCCTCTCTGGCAAAAAAAGGTTAATTAAACAAAAATCATTCAATTAGAATTTCATCATTAAAATCCTAAGGCAATGACTCTCTAAAACACCATCAGAATCATCCTCCAGACTGGAAAAATGTTCTTTTTGAACTTTCCTAGAGCAAATGCTGTCAGATCTCCAATAGGCTGCCCAGAGCCTCCTCACATTGCCCAATTTCTCATCAGTACTTTCTGTATTCTAGGAATACAATCATAATTGCCTTTAATGCCATGTCTTCTCCAAACATAAGACAGGTACTCTAAGACCATTTCAAGAATAGTATTTTCTTTAAGATAAGCAAACAAGAATATGATTAGAATTAACATTAAGCTTAATTTTTTCAGTGTCCTACCCTGAAAGCAATCAATCTAATCCTTTACCAGACACACGGCTTTAACCAATCATGTACACTGATTTCCTGCTGGATGGAGTCTGTTGGTGACCTCCAGATTCATAGTGCAAACCATTCATGACTCGAGTGACCCAACCCACGTACACATCTATAGATACACCAAGCCAGCAACTGGTCCAGATGTCTGTACCTCCCCAGGAGAAACCCCAGCAACCACAGAGACCAGGGCTGCCGCTTACTCACCATGGGCATACCGTTCTCTTTCTTGCGCCATATCCACTCTGGGTGGGGGTAGCCAACTGACTTGCAGTACATCATGGCATCCTGTCCTTCATTCTTGTTCTCACTCCGTTTATGGCCAGTGATGTCAGGAGCAGCTGTGAAAAAGTGTTAGACACAGTCATCATAGACACCTACTCTAACAGGGACACTAAGGCTCCTAGAGGCCTACTTTTACTATAGCCAGTCTTGGCTACCTTAGAATGTGGCCCACCCTTATATTCAGCTTTAAGAAAGACCACTTCATGTCAGAACAGGGTAATGATGATGGACCAACCCCATCATCCCCAACCCTACCCACCAAAGCAGCTCAAGCACGTATCAGGGTTACCAACATGTGAGGTTCTACTAATGTATGATGTAGAGGTGCTCCAACCTACTGGAAGAGAACACAGGCCCAACTACCCTAACTTAAACCTTCCTCTACAGAAAATGCAAGCACAGGCTATTATCATATCTTCTATCAATTATTATGCATCATATCAAATGTCACACATTCCCTTAAGAAAATGAGACCCTAAAATCAAACACCTATAATCAAATGCTATTACAAGGATGTAAGAAACAAATGCTCAGAGAAGCTACTTGAATATCAATGACTAAGCCTCTTCCAGGAAAGTAGGAATCCAGCAAATTGGTCTTCACCAAGGGAGGAAAGGAGCAAAAAGGAAATTCAACCAGAGTTCCAAGAGATTTTATTCACAGCTTAAGAATCTGTCTTGTATACCTGATTTACAGCAATCTCAATTAACCCAATATAGGAATTTCTAGATGTGCTAGAGGCCATTGGTCTCCTCTACTTCTAGGGATTACTCAGAAAGAAAGAAATAGTGCTCAGTTTAAAAATTAAGTTTGTTTTTTTTTTTTTTTGCAGTTTTGGGCCAGGGCTGGGTTTGAACCCGCCACCTCCAACATATGGGGCCAGTGTCCTATTCCTTTGAGCCACAGGCACTGCCCCAAAATAAGGTAAGTTTTAATGATCCAAGAAGCCTGAGAAGGAAGCTAACTCTGAGCTTAGCCTTATTTTATCTCAACTATATTTTCCACCAATGCCTTACCAGTTATAGTAATCTGAAAGCAATAAAAAAACAAGGAAGGCTAGATGTCACTTTGTTGGCCAAAATAGGAAAGCAAATCAGTGGGCCTTGGACCAAATTTCAGGTTTGCTGGTAAATTATTCTGTGCTTCGATTCTTTACCCATTATCAAATGGAAATAATTCTTGCCCCTGCAGACCTCCCAGTGTTCTTGGATAAATAAGATGTCAAAACATTAATTTTAAGACTGGAAAATCCTATAAAATTGTATTATATTATGGGCCAATCCCACGTACCACCTTTAATTGGCTTAACTTTTCTTGGCTTAAAAATGATCCAAAGTCCTACTACTCACAGACTATGCTTCTCACACACTGGTCTTATATTCACACTGCAGAGATACCTAACAAAAGCAGACTGGCAAAGCCAGAGCTGTCTCTGTAACAACTCCCTGCCAAGCCAAGGCCTGCTCAGTGGCTCTGAGTACGAAGTGCCTCCTAGGCAGCAGGTTATAAAGGAAATGTCCTTTGCTTTTTCAAGGCAAGATTTCTTACTACAGAAGGGAGTGGTCAAGTTGGCTCTCTCTTGTTCTCACAGCTACTCAGTCACATCTCAGGCTTACTGTGCCACCTGGTTCCCCTTCCTCAGCGCCTTTTTCAGAAGTCAGAAAATATCCAGTACTTCACGGAATGAGCTCCACAGCCAGGTAGCAACCAGAACAGAATAGTGGTGGGTGCAGAGGGCACAAGAAGCAAAAGAACTCCACATGTTGATTCCAGCTGTTTCATTCATCTGACAAACATCTGCTGAGCACCCATACATGCCAAAAATGTCATGGAGTTGGGCATAGCCTTTCCGACAAAATGAATTTTAGCAAAGTCATAAAGAAAATAAGGGAATAGATCACAGGTATTTGTGGGAAGAACATTACAGGTAGAGGGAAAACAAAGGCCTTGAGGCAAGATTATGCTTATGTACAAGGAACAACAAAGAGTCTGGCAGGAACACAGTTAAGAAGAGAATAGATAAAACCAGGGAACTGGAGGCCTTGGCTGCTCTGATGACTAGCATTTTTGTTGCATCTGTTGGAAAACCACTGGGGAATACTAAGAGCAAGTATAAAATGACTTGCATGTTTTAACAGCTCCCTGTGGTTACTACGGGGACAACTGCAGAGACATGACAGTGTATGCAAGACCAATCCAGGAGGCTATCAGAGTAATCCAGGCAAGGGAGAGGGTGGTCTGGAAGAGGGCAGTAGCAATGCAAGTGGAGAAAAATGGTGAGACTCTTGACAGATTCTATAGGTTAACATATTTGTCAATGGCTTGAATGTGGCTGTGAGACAAAAAGGAGACAAGGATAATTCCAAGGTTTTGGCCAGGGCAACTGTAAGAATGGAGTTGCCAGTTTCTAAGATGAAAGAGACTACATAATAATTGGGGTGGTTTTTTGTTTGCTTTTTTTGTTTTTTTAGGGAACAGAGAAATAGTGATCATAAAAAACCAGCAGTTTAGGGTGGTGCCTGTGGCTCAGTGGGTAGGGCGTCAGCCCCATATACCAAGGGTGGTGGGTTCGAACCTGGCCCTAGCCAAACTGCAATAAAAAAATAGCCAGGCATTGTGGCAGGCAATTGTACTCCCAGGTACTTGGGAGGCTGAGGCAAGAGAATTGCCTAAGCCCAGGAGTTGGAGGTTGCTGTGAGTTGTGACACCACAGCATTCTACCAAGGGTGATAAAGTGAGACTCTGTCTCTAAAAAAAAAAAAAAAAAAACAAGAAAAAAAGCCCAGCAGTTCAGAGACAGGAGTGCCCAACCTGTGGCCCATAGGCCACATGCTGATTTTGTGAGGTGTCTGATATCATGAAAAGTTTGAAATTTTTTTTTTTTTGCTAATCAGTTTTCTTTAGTGCTTATGTATTTAATGTATGGCCCAAGACAAGTCTAATTCTTCCAATGTGTGGCAGAAAAGAAAAAAGATTGGAGAGCCCTGGCAGAACGTGTTAAGTTTAAGACAGCCATTTAACATTCAAGTGAGGTTGTCTAGGAGGCAGATGAAAATCAAGTCTGGAGCTGGAGGAAATGGTCTACGGTGGAGACATAAACTTCAGAAACCAGCTAATATGTAGCATATTTTCCTAGTTTCATTTCTCTTTGCCCCAAAGAGAACACCCAGTGTGGGGCATTTATTTGACTAACTATAATAGTGTTGTGAATTCACTACTATCAGCTTTTGCTTTGAGGAGTCATCCCCAAGATTACAGATAAAAGTTGAGTTGACATATAGCTCCATAACCTCTAAGGTCACTATCCTGAAAGGAAACGAACTTAAAGGTCAGGACCTTGGAAAGGGGTAGGGATGGTCCTCACTCCTGCCTTGGTGAGAAAGAGAAGACACTTCCCTTTTTTAGTCATCTATTGCAGTAATCCATGGACGTTTCTATTTATAAATGAGAACATGGCCTTAAAAGCTACTATTAGCTTAACTGACCCCCCACCACATTTTTTTGGTCATGTTTATACAGTACAGGCCTAAAAGAATTAATTTTCAATGGTTAGATCACTTTTTGCTTTTTCCTCATCTTACAAAAAAATACTGAATGTAGTTCAGGAATAGCCCCTCTACTTAATGTACTCAAAAAATAATCCCTGATTATTTACCCTTGGGGCGATGGTAACATTACTGTCAACTAGGCAGAGAGAAAATGAATCCTAGGGAGTTATAATAACAACTATCACTTTAGCCTTTGGGTCAATGAAAAGGTCTGTCACTTCTTTTATGGTATCTGCTCAATCAGATTCCTGTTCCTGTCCCACCTGAACAGGGCAATGGACTCACAGCAAAGAAGGTAACCAACTTCTCAGAGCACCTGTTAGCACTGATCAGCACGAGGGCTCCTTAGGGCTCAATCACCTACAGTAGTTTGTAAATGATCCTCAAATTCTCCTCCTTTAAGAGGAGGCAACTAATTCCCTTCCTCTTGAGCAACAGTTCTCAACCTGTGGGTCACAGGAACTGTATTAAAGGGCCGCGGCATTAGGAAGGTTGAGAACCATTGCTCTTGAGGGTGGGCTTGATTCATGTTTTGTGATCCTCAGTGTCTCAAAATTTAAGAATCATTTATGTTAACTGACTCAGCCTATAGTAACACTGCTGACCTCTCAAGGCACATATGTATGATGGACTGAGGTGATAACATCTGCTGTGGCCAGGCACAGTGGGGAACATGACAAGGAAGTAAAATAAAGCTCAAAGGTGGCTGAGATAAATTCCTAACAGATGGCCTTAAAAACAAGAACAAACCCAACCATGGTTATGATGCCTGTAAGAGCTCTGTCAGTGCGAACTCTGAAGCATCTTTTTCATAGGCAGCCTCTACTGAAAGCTCTTTTGGGAAAAGAGCAATAACTCCCCTCACCAATGGGTGTTTCAAGAGGAATCTAGACTTGCCTGGTTCATTAGCCAGTGTATTTGGTCTCTGGAGCCGGGGATTCATACCCCTTCTCTCTTATTACTGTCTTTGTGTGTCAAGTATATTTACATGATTGTTGGTGTGTGAAAGCCTCACAATAAACCATAAATTCAAAAGCATTTCATTGACTACTGAATCTTGTAAAATCTCTTGGCTCCCTGGTCAGAGTTAACACAATTAGGCTAATTCTAACCCAGCACAAGACTGCTGGACTTGGTGACTTCTTTGTAACCAATAAAATAAAGCAGAAGAGTGAAAGTGTGCAACTTCGGAAACTATTTCACAAAAAGTACTGTAGCTTTTTACTTGTTCTTTTTCTTTCCTCTTCTCTCTCTCTCTCTCTCATCATACACCCTGATTAGCTACCATGCTGGGGGGACACTCAAATAGCCTATGGAGAAGACCTATGTAATGAGGAACTAAGGCCTATTGTCAATAACCAAATGAGTGGGCCTCCATGGGAGCAGATTCCCTGGCTCTGCTCGAGATTTCAGATAACTTTGGCTCCAAAAAAAGCTAGACTGAAATCTCAGGGAAGACCCTGAGCCAGAACCCCTCACTGAGCTTCTCCCTAATTCTTCACCCACAGAATCTGTGAGGTGGTAAGTGTTTGTTGTTTTAAGCAACAGAAGTTTGGGGGTAATTTATTACGCAGCAATGAAGCAGACATCACTCCATTTTTATAAATTGAAAAATTCAAGTTTGGAAAAGTTCTTTAATGTCTATGGTAAAGCTAGAATCCAAATTCAGGGCTGAATGAATCCAGAGGCCATGCTCTTTGTACTTTATCATACTGAGGGGAAGATAAATCAAACAGAACAGGGCTCACAAAAACAAAAATACACAATGTGCATTACTGATAACTGTGTAGCAAATGGCCCAAATGTTAACTTTACTTGTAGATATACAAGAACACCCTGCAAGTAGGGCTGATTTACCAGCCAGACTTTACTCCACATAGTATCATACAAAGAGCAAAGCTTTGGACTTGAAAACAGAGCAACCTGGACTCTTATCAAGGCTCTGTTACTCACCAACTGAATAACCTAAGGCAGATCATTTAAAATACATTGAGTTTCAGGATTCACTTTTCTAAAATGGGAATAATACATATTTCAAAGAGGTCTTACAAGGATTAAACTACATCTCTATACAAATCTAGCACATGGTTGGAGCTCAGGGTCAAAAATAAACATTTAAACTAAGTTACTAGTCAGGGAAAAAAAGGGTAAGGCTTGGGGTAAAAAAAGGGCAAAAGCTGTCAGTTTTAGTTCTAAGAAATCAAACAGATGCTGACTATTATGTGTCTCCCTACTTGCTGATAGGAGCAGTACTTCTGTTTATAACTCTAACAAGGTTTAATTAGGTCAGATAAATTATATGACTAATGGCCTATTTTAGTGCTTCACTGTATACAGCTTTGCCATTTAATAAGGGACAGTTTAGCCAGGTCCTACTGGTCAAAAAGCAGATCTGGAGAGTCTGACCACATCTTCATATCATGAAGGAGACAGAGAAAGCACTCTTACTTCCCTTTACCCTCTCAGCAAGGCACAGGCTAAGTGGCTAGAGTGAGGGGTAGAAGGAATAAAGCATAGTAACAAAGAGACCCTTAAAAGAGATCACTGACCCACTGAGGGATTAACTCACTTTCTGGCCTTGTCAATTATATATTCTAATCATATTAGTTAATGGATATCTTTCCAGTATCCTAATAAATAGCAGTGCAAGGGTCCCAAAAGAGTTTTAGTTACTCAACAGCACCTGACCCAATTTCATCATCCAAGTAGTACAGGCTGAAGACAGATCCAGTACCCTCTGCTGCCTAATGTGCCTGCCCTAAGAACAAAGCATCTGGCTTCTCTGCCAAGCTGAAGGCTGTAGAAATGCAGGCAATGGAGACATGTTCAGATAAAGCTGAGCTGATGTCAAATAATGTTAACAGAATAGACCCGAGAAAGGGATCAAAGTATGAGGTCTCTTACACAGAATGCTTACTTGGTGCTCATGTTTCAAAGGAAATTCATAACCTAGCAACTTACCATCATAGAAAATCTAATCTTAAAGGTGTTGTCAACAAGCAGGCTGTTTTCAAGTAAACACTGATTCTGCATAGATAGCCTTTTTGCTTCTTTTAAGAAATCTATTGACTCTCAGAGACATTGCATCTTTGCTATAGATAAAATAAAGGCTTGGCTGAAGGCTGAGGCCGAGTTAAGATTTATTGGTAGGCATGTGTGAAGCATGAGAAGGAGTACAACAACGTCAACAGGAAGCGAGAAGCCTGCAGGTGGGGTTTTAGCTCAGCAAGCCTTCCCCACCCAGAGCTGGTTCATCACTGGCTGTCAAGACTACAATGGTCCAGGTCGAGGACCTGCGCTGCCTTCTGCAGGTGAAACCACTGAGTAGAAAATGCAGAAATTTCCTGAGACAGTGAGTCTCAACCTTGGCTGCACATTTTAATCAGTTGGTATACTTTTCTAAAAGTCTGGTGTCCGGACTACATTTTGTACAAATTCAATCAAGCTTGAGAACCACTGTTCTAACACCTCTCCTGGCACCACAGCTGGAAGTCAGGTGGCCCCATAAGAACAGGAGATGAGTGGGTAGAGGGCACCTGAGGTGACATTCTCCAAGCTGAGCAGCTTCCAGCCATCATTACTGGGAAAAATTGGAAATCATTTCCTTCCATAGCCAACCTCTCACCTGTGTCCATGTGAGGGAATCACGGACTGCCGGAACCACACCAGAACAAAGGAACCTTAAAGATCAGCTGTGGCAGCCCATTTCATCATACACTTGAGAAAGCTGAGGCCAGGAAAGGGAAGCAACTGGTCAGAGTCACAGCGAGTTTAATAGGAGGAGCAAGATTAGAAGCCATTTCTTGTAACTCCCAATCTAAAGGCTTTTGACTGTTCCGTACGGAGTGCAGCAGCATGACTTGGTGCTCAGGTGCAAGTTTGAGGCTTGACTGCCTGGGTGAGAACCTACTTCCAACAGTGAAATGTGTCACATTGGGCCAGTCATTCAATTCCCCTAAGCCTCAATTGTTTCACCTGCGAAGTGGAGGTAATATTAAATAACAGCATTTATCCCTCAGAGTTGTGAAGACTAAAGGAGCAGAAAGGAATGAGCCTAGCACAATGCCTGGTACACAGGAAGTGAGCAATCATGTCTGCTGTTCTTATCAAAGAAGGTCAGGGTAGCACTCAAAAGAGAAGATGTATTTGGGCTGGGGGTGATGTTCAAAATGGTAGCAGTGTCAAGATATTATTATTATGCCTTCAAAGACTTCTAAGTAGTTGCAATTTTGAATCAGAGCCAGGGTGTTCTGACATCAGCTCTGACCTAAAGGACATCACAACCTCCAAGCATCCTCACCTATAAACTAACTGCCTTTCCTGCCTAACAAAAGAAAGGACTGTGAATGCTGTACCTGCTGTACCTGCTGTACAGTATGACATGTGTATTATTACTCTTAGCAATGATACTCATCATCGTCACCACACAGTCTATCTCGGCCAGTCTGAATTTTGATATGTCACTCAGGAGGCGTTGTGACAAAGTAGAAAACAGGAAGCAGGGCAAGGCCACTTGCAGAAATCCTAACATTTAAAGAAAGCGAGGAAGCAGGGAGGAGAAAAACAAGATCAAGTGTGGCTCTCTTAGCAATCAAAAGATAGAAACTCATTTGAAATGTCCAATGAGCAGGGAGAGATGGCCATTTTTAAGACACTAGGTCCAAGCACCTCTGGGACTAGGATGTACCTCTCACAAGAGGCAATGACATGTTTCTTGTCAAGGATTTGAGGACCAACAAAATTCTTTTCTAAAAACAGTGATAAAACTCAAACTCCTGGTATTTCTGGTATTAATCAAAATGGTTGAGGGATAAAAATGTTTGGTTAGTATGAGAAGAATTTTTCTGTTCTTACTTTGTAAAAGATACGGGAATTTTTAATTTGCTTTTTTTTTTTCTTTGTGAGACAGAGTTTTGGTGTGTAACCCCAAGGAGAGTGTGGTGGCATCACGATAGCTCACTACAGACTCAAACTCCTGAGTTTAAGTGACCTTCCTGCCTCAGCCTCCTGAGTAGCTTGGGACTACAGGTATATGCCATGACACCCAGCTAATTTCCTATTTTTAATAGAGACTGGGTCTCAGTTGCTCAGGTTGGTCTCAAACTCCTGACCTTAAGCAAACCTTCCTCCTCAGCCTCCCAGAGTGCTAGGATTACAGGTGTGAGCCACTGTACCTGGCCTCATTTGCTTTTTTATGAGCGTATTTTTTAATTAGAAAAGGAAGGAAGGGGAAAGAAAGAGGAACTAAGAGGCAAAGGTTGCAAAATTATAAGAATAGAAAAAAAACACCTATTCATTCAAAATTCTCTATGATAAGATGTGGAGTTTCTGGAAGCCACAAGCCTCTGAAGAATCAAAAGGCTGTGGAAAAGATGTCCTCCCTAGTGTTAGCTACGTGGGTCCCAGGGAAGCCGGGCTTTGAGGCAGAGGTCCCAGTAACAACTGGTCATTGCTATTTCCCCTCTTCTGGCCAGTCCTGTTTCATCCTTCTCTTCCTTATCTGCTCAGATCACCTGCCAAACACCTAAGAAATGTAATCCTTAACAGTATCTCCCTGTTTACACTGTGCCTCATTCTTGTCCTGTGGAAAAAAAGAGAGAGAAAGGGGGGAAAACCCCTACTTTACATGCAAGGCCTCCTCTCCTGCATGTACATCTTCAAAATTCCTTTCCAACAGCAATCTAGAGGCCTGGGTTAAAATCGTGGTCATCATGGGCCTACTCCCAGGGCACAGAGCCCTCTCTCTTATTCCTTCAGCCTTCTGTTCTTTTGTACCACAGGTACAATATGTGGTACTATGACAGATAATGCCCAGACCCTGGCTATGCTAAGTCCTTCACTCCCCACAATGCTAAGACCAAACACCACTCCAGATATGTTCTGATAGGGAGAAAAGCCAAGTGGGGGAAAAAAATGGCTGGGGGTAGAAACTAAAGAAATATATATATATTTATGGTCTGAATTCTATACCCCTAAAGTGCTGATTCGGTTAAAGCCACAAATGACAAAGATTCTCAGACTCCTTTAAGCTAAGAGGTCACTTATGTTCCATCTTTCTGTTCTCAAGTACAACCATCCCTTACCACTCTATTACTCAGATTTTAATCATCACTATAGCTATAAAAAGATAACTGTCTCTTAATCTCCACCTTGAAAGCATTAAGGAAATAAAATGAAAGTTTATATGAAAATGCTTTGGAATTAACACATACACACGCACCAGTCTAAATGCAAGGCAGCTTTTCTATCCCAACCACAATTGGAACTGAGCCTAGAAGATGATCCTGGGCCTACAGCAAACCTTTTTATTAGAAAAAGCCAAAAGTTCATAGTCTTTACCAGACACAACTATACACAAGACATTAAGCATTCCGCTGTTTTCTACCCAGATTTGGGGAGGAGAGGGGGAGAAAGACTAGAATTCCTTACAAATTTTCTTGAGAGACAAACATACAATGTATCTTTCCAAAGCTATTACAGAATGTGCCTTAGGATTTTTATAAAACAGAATTCTCTCAAGGTCTACTTCTTTAAATCCAAGATACCACCCCCATCCCATCTTCCCTATGGGAGTGTTAGTATAGTGAAAATGCAACAAGCACAGTAAGCACCATGAATATGATGCTGTATAAGTCATAACTTCCTCTGAAAACACTCCTGGCCTGCAGTGTTCTCTTCTCTGACCCTCCTGACCACTGCTTCAAATCTGCTAAAAAGAATGTGAAGAAAGATCCCTGCAGGGCCACTGAACACCATAGTCTCAAGCAGTCAAACAAATGGAAAACCAATTTTGTTTCCATTCCTGAAAGTCCTGCCTGAAAATCATAAACTCCAAATAAATAACTATTACAGTTAGTCAGGGGACTGCAATTGCATGTAATTATCCCTTAGGCTTGGGGAGGACAATTAACAAGACACCCCCCCTCCTTCCCCTTCCTCACCCATCCTTTTCCTGTGTACTTGGACTTTGTGCTGAAGGCTCAGCCAGCCAAAAATGGTGCAGTGCAGGGCCGTTAGGTCTCCTACGGGATGAAATTCTCCCCACAAAGCTCAATTCACATAGGCTGGAAAAGACCCTCGGCTGGCTCAGAGAAAATGTTTTCCCACACTCTTCATTTTCATGTTGAACAAATGTGGCATTCTTCTAAAACAGAGAGAAACTCAGATCTCCCTAAGAAAAGCCACTGAAGAAATTAAATGCCAGGCTCTCTGGCTGGTTGTGATCTGTAACCACTCTGCCTTACGCAGCCTCCTCAGACATTCAGAATTAAATCTGGCAGCTATAGTAAGCAATGGCCATCTTATAATACATCAACTCACAAGTTGGGGCTGTGTCACCCAAGATATTACCTTCTTGAATCTGCATTTTTAATCTTCCAAATACTTTAAGGAAGTAGGCCCTTTCTTTTTCCAAAATTTATCCTGCTAGCTTCTAGGGATGACCCTACAAATTTAACAAACAAGTCTGTGTCCTTTCTAAGCAAAATTTAAAAGACTGAAAATAAAAAACATCAGCTCTTCAGTCTGACCTCAAACAGCAGCCTTGCCTCCCCATGGTCATTTTATGACAAAGGAAAAAACTAGAATTAGGAGTCAAGACCTAGGTTTTGCCACAAACTCAGTATGTGACATACAGCTAGTGGTTTCAGTTTTGTGTGCTTAAGATACTTTTTTAAAATAACACAGGAAAGTTGAGATTAATGATGTTAGGTATCCTTAACTTTCATAGTTCTATTTTGCCCTTCTTGAAACTTTCTGTTACATCTCTTTAAGATGCCATGCACCCACAGGGATTCCATTAAAACTCTTATTGAATTATCTACAAACAGGTTATGTCCACCCTGCACACTGTACTTTTCCAAATCTTGGTAGCCTGCTAAAGACCTAAGTAATCACACTTGTAAGGCATTGTTCTAATTACACATGGTCAAACCACATGAGTTGCCAACACTCAGACATTTCTGACAATTTCATATAGTTCAAGCTACTATATTTACTTTTCTAAATCTCCTAACAAACCCACGAGGTAAGTGCTGCTGTGCACTCATTTTACAAATCAGGAAACAGAAGCACAGAGAAGTTAGTAACTCACTGTAGTCACACAGCTGGTAAATGATGGGGTTTGCATATAAACTTAGACAGCCAGGCTCCCAAGCCTAAGTGTAACCTCATACTGCTTCTTGAAAAGGAAATAAGAGTATGAAGGCTGAGAGTGTAGACCAAGACAATGTCTCAGAAGGAGAGTGAGAGGCTCACACCGCAGCCTCTGCTGAGTTTTACCTTTCACTTCAATAGTGGCATTTGCTTTAGGAGCACTGACAAAGTGATAGACGCAGTGGTATTCGCCTGAATCCTCAGCTCTCGGCTTGTTGATCCTGTGAAAGTGAGAAGAAAAACCAAGTGAGGGAACCAGGAATGAAGAAAAGGAGGCGCAAAAGGGCAACCAGGGACCCTGCTTTCCAAATCCTGCCCTTTAAAGCAACTCACTTCTGCCTAATCAAAAACCCCTCTCTGTGCATCCCCAAACATTACTGCCTTACTCTTTACTGGATGCCAGTAATACACAGATAGAATGACACGCTGTCTCTATCCTTCACATGCTCTGGTCCATTGGGAGAAACAAGCTGTAAAATAAGTAATCAAAATAGAGGGCTGTACAAAGTACCATAATTTATACTACAGTACAGAGGATGGAACCATCACTAAAAACTTCTTGGGTACCTCATAGTTCTAGTCAGATAAACAAAAACAGAAAACAAAAAACACAGCTTTCTCTGACCTTGTTTTGGTAGTCCTGCTCTTCTTCCTCTGTATTTTAGTAGCATGACTTTCAATAAGTCAACTCACTGGCAGAACCCAGAAACAGTAAAAACAAAAAAACCAAAATCTGCCATCAGAGCATTATCACAAATACGCACCTGAAAGCCTTACAAACTCTAGGACCTGCCTTGTAGACTGTCTTAAAAGTAAAAAAAAAAAGAGAGAGAGAGACTGTTCTCTCCATCACTCTAAGCCTGCCTAACTCCTCTCCCACAGGTCTCGATTTACACGGCACTCTGTCCAACCTCAATCTAAATTTCATCTCTCTGTGACATTCTCTCTCATAATACCCTGTGATTCTTCACAGTACATATCACGACCTGTGATTACATATTTATGTGATGGCTTGATTAACGTCTGACTTCCCAAAAGACCAAGTTCTGTGTGGGTAGGCACTATGAGGTGCACAATTCTACACCCAGCACCTTGCCTAGTGTCTGAAATATAGGAGGCAGATGAACGAATAAATGAAAACAAACTCAGAGTGAATGACTCTGAGTATAGATCCAGACCAAATTAAACAGAGTGATAGAAAGGACAGTAACAAGTGTGGATGGCCAGAACGCTTTCCTCTGACAGAGTGACCCCCAACAGGCTTTGTGCCCCTGAAGGCCAACTTCATGTTAGCTCAATATACTTTGGCCTACATGCACACACAGCAAACTCGTGCAGAAAGGTTGGTAATTACAGAAACAGAGAAGCAACAGCCTCCAGATAAGAGAATTAATATTTATAATAGGGCTGGGCACCTGCTCTGTTGCTTAGTGGTTAAAATATGATACCTGTGATGGTCGAATCTCCATCTCTGTACTATTTAATGTCTAAGAGAAACTCAACGTGACTACTAACTGGCCCAATGTATATCCATCTTACTGCTCATTTCAAAAAAGAAACACAATTTAAAAAACAATGGAGGAGGAAAGACACAGCCTATCTCTAGGATCATCTTAGCACATCCACAGCAGGAAATATTCTACAAGGACCAGTCAAGATGTCTCCAATTTGACACAGTGCCTTTTCTTAAGTCAACATGTTCCCACTAGAAAAAGAGATACAAGTTATCTGCTTTGAACAGCAAGTGTTTCAGAGTTTAAGAGAGGAGCAGCAGCTATGTCTTCAGGATTTCTACTAAGTTCCCTGAAAAATACTTGGTAAGATAACTCCCACTCTTGAGGCTATGCGTATGGCCTCAAAATCTCCCCAGTCCACTACTGTGGGCTAGCTATTAGGAAGAAATTGAAGCAAATGGAAAATGTCCCATATAGGCTGAGCAGGAGCAGGGTTCTGAAACTGGGTCCACGGCTGACTTATTAGGTAGCCCCAGGGACTCATCAATTGTTACCTCACAAAATGTGGAATCCCTGAAAAACCCCAGGGATGCAGAACCCCTAGGAGAGCTTCAAATCAGCTGAGAAAAAAAGAGCAGAAAAACATTTTATAAAGTTAAGCTGAAATTTTATGAAGTTACAGCTCAGAGCTTTGTGGGGAGCAGTACAAGACCCAGGATGTCTGCTGCCCTGAAAGAAGCACTATAAAAAACAAGTCAGTGAAACTAATGGGCAGACCAGGAAGAAATGCCTTTCAATCCACCTAATATCTTTACTTGATTAACCTTTTCTAAACTATGAGGATGCAGCTGAGGTTATATGTCTAATTTTATATCAAAAGAAACTACAAGGGAGGTAAGTTAACTAACTTGACACTAAGTAGTATGGCAGAGCAGCAAAAAACAAAACCACTAATTTTAGAGAAATTTCTAACCAGTCAGAAGACCTAAAATCTAGTCTTGATTCTGGAACTTATTAGATACAGAATTTGGCATTAAAGTAGCCATAAGTTACTCCTTGAATCTCAGTTTCCTGCCCACCACCCCCACCCACCCACCCCCACTTACCCCGCAAAGGAGAAAAGAATCCACAAATTCAAGTAGCTCAATTAAGCTAGTGAAAAGATCTCAATGCTGCAGACGCTGCAGAATGCCCTTACTACTACTACTAGGCGCACGGTTTTTCTGGTCTTACTCCAGTACTCTCTGTCTTTGCCTTCTATCAGCCTGCCCAACACGACTAGCTGATTCTTTTTCAGATTAGTTTTCAACCAGGAATAAACTATTATTCTGAAAGGTGTGGTTCCAATGCTCCAGAATTCCAAAGTGCTGGCCCAATGCAAGCAAATTAGCCTTTCTTCAAAAGATATTTCCAGGCTACCATCCTCACTCCAGATCATAAAAGAGCCCTATAAGCTGCCAGTCCTTATCAGGCTTATGATGATATTAAACATTCCTAAAAGGTAAAAAGGTAATTCCCTATGCAATCTACCCAGTGAAAAGATGACTTAAGGAGATGTCTTGCTCTAAGAACCTCAAAGCAGACTTCAGTCTGTTGCCTCAAACCCCTGGATTAAGTCAAGAGACTGCTGCATTCTAATTGTGACTCTCTTATTGACTAGCATTGTCACTCCAAGCAAGTCATTCTCTCATGCACTCAGTTTCTCTGTTATTACAGTGAAGGGATCATTTATGGCTGTCAAGTCTGTCTGCTCATCAGAATCATTTGGAAATCTTTTATGGATTCCTGGGCCTTATGCCAGACATACTGGATTAGACTCTCCAGGGAAGGACCAAGTACATCTCACTTCCCTCCTACATGGCATAATTATGCATCATGAGTGTTGAGTAAGCTCAGCCACACTCCCACCCGTCTTCCCAGGAGCTGCTAGCCCCTCTCACCTGTATTCCATGTTGCTGGCATTCTTACGAGTGGCAGTTAGTTCCACCCCATTCTTTGTCCAGTAGCTGTATGTAAGGGTGTGAGAGCTGGAGGTGAGGTTACACTGCAGGGTGACAGGGAGAACAGCACCATCTCGAATAACGACCTCTTCACTGGTGACAATCCTTGGCTCTGAAATAAGAGTACACAATGATAGGGGGCAATAGCCTTCCATCCACTGCAGCCCTGGCCTGAGATTTTATGGGGTAGGAGGGGGAGACTAGAAGAAGAGGGAGGGCAGACAGGACCACATGAGGAATTTCACTTTACCAATTTGGAGGAAGTCAAGAAAGGAAAAACAATGATTATAAGCAAATGACCACTAGCGCAGACAACAGCCTGAAGACCAATTGAAGACCAGTTGGCCTAGACGTGAAAGAATGGGAGTATTACATATACTTATACTGGCAACAATCCACTTATACTTTTGAATACCACCTTCTGAAAGAACCACCAAACCATTCAGCTTCAATTAGAAAACCAGGCTCCACCTCCCAGTTCTGAAGACAAAGGCAACATCATTTACATGACTAATAAACTCCCTACGGTGTCACTGGGTCTTGGAACAGTAATAGGTATAATTAGGTAATCATGTATGGCTTTTCCCACATGTAAACGTTAAACCTATGGCAAACCAGCCATGGCCATTACTTATGCAGAAAAAGACAGTGTCCATCCTAAACGCAAATTTCCTATTTGAAGTCTTGTGTTTTCCAAATTTTGCTAAGACAGAATTCTTAAGGAACTATCAGTTCTTCTCTCCAGCCCGTATTTATTACCAAAACAATTTTTTTTTCAGAATTGCACTTTAAAACACATTCCATTCCAAGCTAATATAACTAGAGTGCAATATGTGTTGGTATTAGAGCTCCTAGAATTGTAGAAAGGCCCTGGGAGTTCACAGAATCCCACTCTTTCGAGAGCCAGAAAAGTGAAATAACTTGTACAAGGCCATAAGTATTACCAGTGGCAAAGTTAGAACTAGAAGACATAGCTGACTAAATTTTCTATCCTTGTCCAACCCCAGCCCCTGCCCCCACCTTCCACCCTAGGGCAAGGCATATACTTCACCTTCTGGTTCTATCCTGGGCTTAGAAAACCTGGGATCACTAGTGTATAAAAATAATCTGAGTCAAATATCATAATACATTGAACAGAAAATCTTTTAAGTCATACTGTATCAATCCCGTAAGTTTCATCTTTAAATCACTTTGCAATCCATCACTATATTAAATTCAAGATGTTTCTATGTTTGTTATTTGTCTTTTGTTGTTGTTCTTTAATTTTTTTCCCAGGATTAGTTCTTTTGGTCATTTTCAGGTGAAGTTTAAACTAATCATCTTTTCAATCCACAATAAGAGTTATTTGCCCTTTTAACTTCTTCCAATTCTTTCTCAGCAACCCTCCACTTACTTCCCACTTTGCTGTATCTGGCTACTTCCTGCCTACAACTCCACAGCAGCTCCCCCTAACCATTTTATGCAGTATAGTGCTGACACTTAACTCGAGGACAGAACTCTCTCCCTCCACTGCAACTAAGGTTTGTTTGCAATTTAGGGAGAGAGAAAGGACAAAGAAGTCGCAGGATACTTGGAAAAGGACTTCCTAACCAATGTAACAGTTTTGACCATCAAAGAAACTTGTAATAAAGCAAATCCTTAAGTTTGCTCAATTAACAGATTGATTCTAACTATTTTCCAACTCTGATAAAAAGATAATGGTTATCTTCCATTTAGCACTGGTCCTTATCAGTAACATCAAACAGGGTCTCTATGTACAAATAATGGAGGCATAGCAGCCACTAAGACAGAAGCAGATGCATGTAAACACGTTAGCGCAGTGGTGTCCCATGGTTTCCAAGACACACTGGACAGAAGCCAAATCCCTGTGTCTTAAGAAGTTGAGCAGAACGGCTGAAACCCTGGAATGGAAGGCGCACACACACCATCAGCAAAAAGCATCACGATTCCAAGAAAAAACCAAGCAAAAACAAAAAGATAGAACCAGTACTCCACAGAAGAGAAATTAAAAAATATATAAAGGCAACATTAAAACCCAAACACACTTTTAGGTTTTCACTGAAATTTTATTCATCAATTTTCATTTTCTGGCCCACTTGGGAATTTTTTTCTGGCTCTTCCTCTCAGATTGCACTGAGAAAGGGTGAACTGTGACAATAAGCCAAGAGCTTCCAGATGTTTAAATACAAGAAGGCCAAAGTAAATGCTACTCTTACCTGTGGTGATGCAAACGACCACTGCAGCTCAGGGAGGTTAAGAAGTTGATGAAAGCAACCTGGGTAGACTTTCTGCCAAGAATTCGTGGAAGGCAAAGGAAAACACTTTTTCCCTTAAGTGTTAAAGATCCAGGAGAGAGTCAGCTGGGAGCAAGTGGATAATTTAAATAGGTTTAAATAGGATACCATAGGAGGGTTATGAGGAGGTAACCTGGCCCCTGTGGCTGCTGTATATGAAAACCAGTGCTAGACAAGTTCCTTGGCCATGGTGCCACATCGGCATTCTGCACCAGGATGAAGGTGGGGCTTTTATTTCAGTGGCCAAGCACTGCCCAGGGAAAGTCCAAGAGAGATGAACATTTAGGAGAAGCTCAAACATTTTTACCTGCCACTGACTCCTATTTAGAAGCAGCAGGTAGGAGACCCTTACCCTAGCCATCATCCATGTATAAAATACATGCTATGACCAGAGAGATTACCCTAAAATCTGGGCACATTTCTCTTCCTGCCTTACATTACTCAAAAAGCTTTGGGGAAAGTAATCCCAGAAGGTCATTCGTAGATAAAAGACTTCAACTTCTCCCTAGAGGCAATGTCTTTGGAAATGCTGAGATCATAAAACAATCCAATTAGACTTGAATCTGGGGTGTTTGAAGTGGGGGTGAGGGGTAGCAGCAGCGACCTCCAGGAAACAGCTAATTAGAGTTAAATGGCTGATGGGAAGTCTGCTGCAAGACTGACTAGCCAGGATTGGGTTTACTAACGTGTAGACAACAATAAGTTAGGATGCTGTTTCTAAGTAAACTGGGGAAATGTGTAATCTTGGGATTGGTAGGTAGATACCCAAGCCTCATCTTTTTCTAGCTATGAATCAGGCTCCTGGAAGTACAAGTACCAAATGCCCAGCCCAGTCCATGTCTATAAACTTCTGCAGACTTCTGTGGACATTTGGGTAATTCTGCTTTTATAAGGAAAGGAGCAAGGGGGCAGGAAAAGGAGGCGTGCAAGGGAAAAAAAAATTGTTAAAAAAAAAAAAAAAGGAAGGGAAAAAAGAAAAGAAAGGAAATAGTACTGGGTTAATGTTCCCCATTTTCACATAGACAAGGCTTTCTTTTCCCCTTTCCAGAAGCAGGTGCTCTCATTCAACAGTGCCAACTGCAGCAGTCTCCCGTCTCTCCTCTAAGGACTCTTCTTAGGAATCTGAGTGGCTACAAAGAACAAATACTAATTTTCTACTTTCCATTTAAGTACATAAATTCAGGGCCAAAGTCATATTAACTTCTGAGTGATCACCGAATGCCTCATAAAACTAATATTTTACTATTTTCACTTACTTTCTCTAAATTAATCAGCTCTTTAAACAAAAACTTGGCTCTAGGTCTCTGAGTCCTTGAAGAAGGTGAAACCCCAGAGGATCTTTCCAGTAAGTAGAGAATGCTCCTCAACTGTATCCAGGTCTAACATGGGGCTAGAGCTCTTCTTGGCCAGCAGCACTGTTTCTGTGGTGGCTTCTCTTTCCCTCTCCTTTCTACCATACAAGTAACAAGTCACTTTTGAGAAAGAGAAATGGCCACAAAAGTGCCTGTGTCACATGTCTCACTGAAGGGAAAGATTCTGAGCTAGCCACTCTGCTTACCACATCACTGAGAGAAAGAGGGCTGGAATTTAGTTTCCTCTTTTTTCAAGACACAAGAAAAGGCTAGTGTGAACGGCTTCCAAATAATTTCTGGGGTTGCCATTCTCTGAGATGAGCAGAACTGTGCCAACAATAGTCACCAAACTGTGAAGAGGAATCTGATACAACTCAGACTTTAAGATAGCATGAAGGGGTGTAATATATATATATATATATATTACAGCTTAGTGTCACCTGGCTCCTAACAGCAAGACATATGGAAGAAATCTCAAGCTGCTACTTTTAAGATCAGGAGAGTGAATGGGCAGGCCTGATGAGGAGGGTACTGCTGCAGTGGAAGGCTGGTATCAGAGAAGCACATGCCACTGTTTTAGAAAAGAAAAAGAGCTGGAACTGTGGAAGTATCCAAGCTTACATGCCACCCAACAACCAAAACACACCACCACATTGCACCAATGGCAACATTTCCATCACAGAACAAGATGACACCAAGTCACAGTGAGGGAAGAGGCTAGGCAGACATAAACTCAAAACCAGAGGTGTAGGCAGCTGCTCAGAGAGCTTCAAACAGATGAACAGGAGAAAATAAAAAGTAGTTAGATTGGGGAGAGAAACAAAAATACAAAGGCATCAGAGAAGAAGTCAGCAAAAGGATAACAGGAAACCTACTACAAAATCAAAGGGGAGGGAAAGAAACAATTTCAACACTACCCTCCTTTGACTGCCTGGTTTGTGAATTAAAAAAAAATTTTAACCTCCCCAGTTCTCCCTCCCACCTCTCCCAACGCAGATGATTTTGGACAGTCACAGATTTCCTCAAGTTCTTTGTTCCTGAGAAGAAAGACACAGTGAAGGGTTGGGGAACAAGGGAAGCAGAGAGGACGGCAGAGAAGAAAAAAAATGCCACAGATGTTTTCATACACTACAGCCAGAAAGGTTGTGGGTTTGAAAAAACGAAGACAAGGGGTGGGGTGAGTGATCATACTGGGGAAGAGGGAAAGGAAGCAGAAGGGAAGGGTCATCGGGCCGCCTCTAGTGACTACAGTACTACTACTGTAGGGTGCTGGACTCACTCTGAAGGACGCTTATGGTGGCCTGGGCTCGAATCCATGTTATGGAGGGGTTTTGCCTCAAGTCATTCCTCTTGGGGTCGTTGCTGGCCCTGCACTCGTAAGTCCCAGAGTCCTCCAAGGTGAGCCGGGTTATTCTCAGCACACTCACGCCGTTTGACCCGTAGGCGGTGTTTACGGTGACACGGCGCTTCCGAGCACCGTCCCACAGCTGTCTGAAAGACTCTGCCCGGTTGACTTCTGCGTACCACCACTGGATCTCTGGCGTGGGGCTCCCGACCACGTCACAGTACAGCTCAAAGGCGTCCCCCGTGAGCTTAGTTTCTGACATGGGCGACTTGACAAACCCAGCTAGAGGGAGGGGGAGCAGGAATGCAGTGACAGGCCAATCAGAAAAAAAAGAATCAACAGGTGTTAATAGTAATTTAAAGAAAAGAAAAGAAAAAAGCAAATGAGTTGCAAAGAACAAAAAAGGATTCATTTTTAAACTATAAAGAGACAGTAATAGCAATTCATACAAGCTTTTAGAAGAAGAACCACCCTGGGAAGCTTATGAAGCAAAGGCAGGCTAATTTACAAGCTGGGGCAGCCCAGGTGCTGGCCAGGCAGAAGCAAGCCCACTGGAAAGCGTTTTAGCAATGGGCCCAGCTGGTGGGAATGAGAAAGCCTCAGGTCTTGGGGAAGAGCCACTTGCCTTAGAGCACAAACCATTCATTACCTTTTGAAACTCAGGCAAGTGATGAAAGATAACCGGAAGTGGCAGTAGGTTTATATGCCAAGTCAGGATCTCTCTTTTGGATGGGTAAACACTGGAGATGTAATGTCTCTTGAAAGCCTCAACAAGAAGTTCTCACTGAACTTCTAATCTCTCTTGAGATTTAGAGAATGCAGCAAATTTCTCTCTCATGCAGGACCCTATCTTGAGTTCACATTAGACTTTCTCCACCTCCTACTCTTCCTTGGGCCTATGGCAAACAAACAACCCACTTGTCTATGATTAGGCAGCCTCTACCTGAATGCAGACCCTGAGTCTCAGGAAAATAGAACAATCTGTATTTCACACCGCAGTGAGATATTTGAGGGGTCAGCTCAGGAATGGGACCAACAGCAGCAGCAACCCAACTCATTACCAGCCAATGGAGAGACTATGCCCCCATAATCCCATAAATACATGTAACTAGAAAAATCTTCTGAAAAGCAGTTTTAGAAATAACCATGGTATACTTGACAGGCTCTATATAGCTTAGTTGCCTGTCTACTAGAAGTCAGCTCAAAAAGAAGGAGAAATATACATTGATGAATTAAACTAAACTGTAGGGTGAAGGGCATGCCTCAACCAACACAGCCAGGGACTGCCCAGGAACTAAAGTTGATGGCTACCCTCAACATGCCCTTAATTTGCTTGAGGTTACACATCCACAAGACTAAATGGAAATGGCAGAAAGAGAGTAAAAAAAAATCCAGGCTTATTCAAAAACTCGAAATTGAGTCCAGAGGTAACAAAATCACAGCGCAAGCACTCTCTCTCACCCATTCACTCCACCTAGAGTTCATTCAGCATTTCTACCAATTCAGGCAGTTTCCTAAGGTGCAGGGCAAGAAAGAGGGCATTCAGTGGCATTGCAAACTTCCCTTGGGAGACCTGGAACACGAGCCAAGCCAGCCCCTCTGCAGTGAGCAGGAGGAGGACAGGGTCTGCTGACATCAGACTAAGAATCTTTCAGAGGAAGAGTAAGAACTAAATGAAATAGTTTTCCTACAGCCCAGAAGCCAAGCAGGTAACAGGGCTAGCTAAACATCAAGGTTGCTGAGTGGAAAAATTTCTGTTTACCATCATAGCAGTATCTGCCTTTGGAGATAAACCCCACCCCATGGATCTAAGAACATGAAGGGGAGATACTATATCCACTCAAGAGAGGTCAAGACCTCCAATTTCATACTAGTCTTTCAATTCCTAAAACTTTTAGAATCTGGGGAGGACAGGTGTAATTAACAGACTCAGACAAAATGTTCTGTTTTTAATATGCCATTCTAAACTACCTCTTCAGACCCAACAAATCTTGTTCCTTATGAGGAAATAGCTACCAAAAGATCCAAGAAGCCAAACAGATACCATTTTCAGATGCAGGAGAAGTTTTAAAATTACAGAGAAGACATCCCAACCTCCTGCACAAAGAGTTGAGCTCACAGCCAAATAAAGTGGTATCCAAGGAGTCACGCCTCAGTCCACCTCACAAACTCCCACCTGCCCACCTGACAAAGTCAATGCCAGCCAATATAATGAGAGAGAGGTAAAGGAAGCTGGTTTTATTCATTTTTCTATTAGTTCAATCACCAAAGAAAATCAGGTCTCATTAAATCCCTGGAATGCAGTAAATAATATTACTGCATTTTATTTATTTATTTACTTTGAGACAGAGTCTCAAGCTGTCACCTTGGGTAGAGTACCATGGTGTTATAGCTCACAGCAACCTCAAACTCTTGGGCTCAAGTGATCCTCTTGACTCAGATTTTTCTATTTTTAGCAGACAGGGTTTCGCTTTTGCTCAGGCTGGTCTCGAACCGGTGAGCTCAAGCAATCCACCCACCTCGGCCTCCCAGAGTGCTAGGATTACAGCCATGAGCCACCGCGCCTGGCCAGTATTACTGTTTTAATCATATTTCTTGACCTTAGTAGAAATCACAAATGCCCTTATTATCACATTCTCTGTGAACTTGGGGAGTTTACAGACTCTCAAATGCTGTAATTATGCACTTGTTTATGCCCTGAAACTCCATTAGTGGATTTGTTTTGTACTTTTTTTCTTTCTTCTGAATTGTACTTCTGAGCAGGCTTAGACTTAAGCCTATTTCTCAACCTATTGACCACACTAATGCAAAAATGATGCTTGTAAATATTCAGAACCACCAAGAATCAATTCAATTTCAATGTAACTCCAAATCTCAATATCACACAATACAAAAGGAGCTAAGAAACGGTCTAAAAAAACACAATTCCCACTACTCACAACTGAACAAGTCATTCAACCTGATTGTAACAACGAAGGCAAGACCCCTTCTAAGGAAGAAGGAATGCTGGTCTGCCTCAGTTCAATTTTCTACTAGCATTGAGGAAAACAGAACCAAGACAAAAAAGTTCTTTGAATTGGTAAATTATATGCTGTATATTCAAACAAATTTATTTAAAAACACTGAAATCCTTTAAAACACTGACAATGAACATCTTTGTATGCTCCCTTTGAAAGCCATTATTATTATTAGACATATATTAACAAGTAACATTTCCTAAGTATGTATTTTATGTTAACCAATGTTCTAAGAACTTTATATTTATTATCTCATTTAATCTTCACAACTGTCTTATAAGATAGGTGCCATTACAATCCCCTTTGAGATGTGGAAACTAAGATCCAAAAAGTTAAATATTTTCTCCACAGTTACAAGTTAATAATGAAAGTCTGGCTTGGAATCCAGATGTGTCCAAAGCCAAAGCATGGTCTCTCTTATCCACAATTGCAGTCAATGTGTCTTATTAGGCTAGAGAAGTTTTTGTAGTTACTTAATGCTTTGTTACCTCTTAGTTTAATAAATCATTTAACAATTCCTGGCCACAAAAAGCCAGGAAGCTTCCACTGGAATGTGTAACACACTATGATCACTAACTCCTTAAAATTATAACCTTACTAAGAATGGAGATAGAAGAGCACAGGACTGAAGAGTTCCTAAAGCAATTTGGGGAGGTGAGGAGTGAACAAGGAAAAATGAAAAGACTGTTCTGAGGCAAGAACGTTACAACTGCCTCTAATTCCGATGATTCCAATGCCCACTTCTTGAAAAGGCTGGCTTCACAGGAAGCGTTAAAAGCATCACAAACATTTCTCTGGTGTTGTAGCTAGAGCCAAAATAATAAAGGCCAGCATCTGAAATTTTTATAAAACCTGACATTTGCAAAGCGCTTCCACATACATCAATATCTCACCTGTTCATAGAGCAGACACAGAGACACGTCCATGACTTGCCCAAGATCACTTAGGCAGGTCTCCCTAGTGGGGCTGAGACATAGGTCTTTAGCTCCCAGTCTAGGGCTCTTTCCAATAAACCATACTGCCTCTGCACAAACCAACTAAGGGATTCCTTGATAGCTGAACACTCATCAGAAATCACAGAAACAGATCTATTTCCCCTCCAAACAGCAGGGGAAATAAAGAAAAAAACACCTCTTTAAAGAGTACTGTGAAATCACAATTAGCAAGGAAAAGTTATTAGCAACCATCTACCTCATTATCTATCCAAAATTAGCTCCAATTCAAGAAAAGAACCAGCTCTCAGCAGCAGCAGGAGGTAGGAGTTCGGAGCCTGACTCACTGCCCTGTCTTTTATTGCCAAGAGCTTTTAAACAAATATATGCCCTCAACATGAAAGCACACAACTGCCTAAAGCTTGAGGCCAGCAAAAGCATCTGTTTGATCTCCAGGTCAAGCCTCATCCAATATTTTGGAAAAAGACTAAATTTTAGAAAAACCATCTCCCGCCCTATCCCTTCCCTACCATCGTCTCTACCTATGCGTTAAGTGACTGGGCCAATCTCAAAGAGTTTTAGTAAAGTATTAATATCAGTGCAACAATAATAAAGAGGGGAGCTGAATGGTAGATACTGGCTTTGGGGGAGGGAGGGACTGGAAGCTGGTGTCGGAGTGGGCGGCAGGCAGAGCATTAAAAATGGAGGCAGCAAAACCAGGAGAAGCATAATGTAAAATTGCATAACTGAGGGTGGGGGATGGGAAGCAAAGATGACAGCTGGGACTCGCAGCCGGAGAAAAGGAGGAGCTCTCTGGCAGGGAAAACTGGATGTGTAGATATGTAGCAGAGGGTGAGAAGAAAAAGGGAACACAGAAGAGCAAGTTGAGCCCAATCCCAAGAAAACTGGTTTTATATGTGCCCTAAAGAAGCAAATAAAAGCTAACATAACTGTAGGATAGACCAGTGATGTTTGTATTTACTTCTAGGTCAACCACAGTATTCTTAAGACTACCTTCTCTCCATCTCCCTCAGATGACTACTGCCAAGGCCAGGCCTCTAAATCTTACTTCCTTTTGTCACCTTTAAAAAAATAAACAAACAAACAAAAACAGCTGTTCCATACAAGCCCCCATTACTGCTAATTCCCTGTGGGTGGCTCAAGCTGTTCTCTCTCTCCCTCATGGCTCACAATAAAGAGGAAATGACAGCCAAGGGCCTAATAGCATTCCTCTCTCCTGTCTCTCTCTCTTTCACAAACACACACACACACACACACACACACACACACACACACACGTTATTTTATCTACCTCAAAAAGAAGACTAAGAAAGACCCACAGCCATCTAAACGCAGTTATAGACTGAGTATTTCAAATGTCTACACGATCCAACTGCTATATAGCTGTCATAGACTTGAGCCTCAAACTACTATACAGCTTGCCTACCCTTACTGTCAATTAAGAAACAGATCATTTATCACTATTCCTTGACACCAAAGACAGGTCAGAAGTCTACATGCCCTCACTGTTTGGACTGACTAAGGGTAAGAGAGTGGACTAGAAACAGGGTAACTTCATTCTTTGCAGCAGAAAGAAAGTACTATGGGTTAGTCTGAAATCTAGGTAGAGACGGCAGCAATTATAAATCATTTTCCATGTTCAAGCCAGTTCCTTTCAGGCAGAGATTACAAAAGTTTAGAAGGTAAGATCATCCCTATCAATAACTTTGAAACCAGGGCCCACCTTTTATTCTGAAATTATGCCATCCAAAACTAACTAAAAGAATCTGCTCAGCCTGTATTAACCACCCTTCTGCTTTGGAGAAACTGGGAAAATCTAGTTCATCCCACGAGAGACTACAGTTTGGTGACCAAAAGCAGCAAACTCTAAAATCAGATTGCCTGAGATTCATGTCCCTAATCTGTGAAACAGGGCTAATAATAGCAGCTTCTACATGGGGTTATTGTGAGGATTACATGAGGTAACATAGCTTAAAACAATGCCTGGCATATAGTAAGCACTCAATAATGATAGCTGTTATTATGTGCCTCCATAAAAATGAATGCTAAATAGGCCACAGGTAGCAGCCTGCAGTGCTGCTCCACAGAAGGCTGGGGAAGCAAAACTGTACATCCACAATCAGTTTCACTTAAAATCCAACTTCTTCAAGGAACAACAAAAAATTAAACTTAACTTTTCAAATAACATGAGAACTAGAATAGAAATGTCAACTGCAGAGGGAATGAAAAATAAACAATTCTTCATTCCTTTCTCTCCTTAGAGCAAATTACAATGAGGAGAGTGGTAACAGACACATGTACATGGACTAGAAGAATTACCAAACATTACAGAGTTATAAACCATTACATCTGAAATATTACGAACGTGGAAAGTCCATGAATAATAAGAAAAAAAGAGCCAAAATCACCTTTTGCAGAAACACAAAGTAAAGAATAAACCTATCAATTATAAATCAGGCCATTTAACAATGATATCTGGGAAGAAAGGGGATATTGGGCAGGCCAAACTGTAAATTCACAAATGTAAGATGAGAGGGTAGTTGTGGGATTTTAGATCATGATAAATTAATTTCAGCATAAGAAAGATCATCAGCTTTTGGGTCACTACTTTTACAATTTCATGTAACATATGTGGAAGAGCTCTGTAAACTGTAAAGCTCCATGCACATCGCGAGTTACTTTATGACAGACAGATAAGCATTTGATATGACTGATCTCCTTCAACAAGGATTTTCATTCCATCCTATGGCCAATATCTACTGACAAGCTAAGCAAGCTTGATCTACCTTGATCCATGGGTCTAAAACTAAATGACCAAAAAAGTTAAAAGTATGATAAAATGCCATTGGCCTCTCTCATCGGAGAAAAATACAAACATAATTTTGCATATAATTTCAGGTGTGTTCCAGACGCCAAGTTAGATATCCTGGATCTAGACTTTATTACTGTTAGATCTGAGTGAACAGTTAAGGGTCTCTCTATTAAGCTGAGAGCTCACCTTATAGGGAAAGGAGCCATGGTTTAGAACATCTGGGTTGGATTCTTCAATTTCTTCAACCTCAGTTTCCTCATCTGAAAAATGGGAACAATAATTCCTATCTTCTTCATAAGGTCATGGTGAGATTTCATAAGAACAGTGTATGTAAAATTACTTTGTAACCTATAAAGCTTTCCGTGTAATAATATAGCGAGAGGGGTGGGGTCTTGGGGCCTTGGTGTGTGCCACACCTTTTGGGGGCAAAACACGATTGTAAGAGGGACTTTACCCAACAAATGCAACCAGTGTAACATGGTTTCTTGTACCCTCAATGAATCCCCAACAATAAAAAA
>CAUYRH010166547.1:0-13087 GCA_963574655.1 Perodicticus potto | reverse complement strand
TTGCTGAATGACCATCTCTCTGATCCCTTGCTATAAAGACCTCCCTCCTTTTTTTCTTTTTTTTGAGACAGAGTCTTACTCTGTTGCCGTCGATAGAGTGTTTGGTGTTGTAGCTCACAGTGACCTCAAACTCTTGTGCTTGCGCAATCCCCTTGCCTTAGTCTCCCAAGTAGCTGGGACTATAGGTGCCTGCCACTATACCCAGCTAGTTGTTCTATTTTTTTTTTTTTTTTTGAGACAGAGCTTCAAGCTGTCACCCTGGATAGAGTGCCGTGGCATTACAGATCACAGCAACCTCCAATTCCTGGGCTCAAGCGAGTCTCTTGCCTCTGCCTCCCAAGTAGCTGGGACTACAGGCGCCCGCCACAACGCCCGGCCATTTTTTGGTTGTAGCCGTCATTGTTGTTTGGCGGGCCTGGGCTGGATTTGAACCCGCCAGCTCAGGTGTACGTGGCTGGCGCCTTAGCCCGTTGAGCCACAGGCACTGAGCCATAGTTATTCTATTTTTAGTAGAGATAGGAGTCTCATTAGAGTGCTAGGATTATAGGCATGAGGCACCATGCCCGGCCCCTTCCTCTTTTTTATATTTATTGATTGATTGATTAATTGATTTAGAGACAGAGTCTTACTCTGTTGCCCTCAGTAGAGTGCAATGGCATCATAGCTCACAGCAACTTCAAACTCTTGGGCTTAAGTGATTCTCTTACTTCAGCTGCCCAAGTAGCTGGGACTATAAGGCACCCGGCTTAACACCAGGCTATTTTTTTGTTGTAGTTGTCACTGTTGTTTAGCAGGCCTGGCCTGGGTTCAAATATACCAGCCCCACTGTATGTGGCCGGCACCCTAACTACTGGGCCACGGGCGCCAAGCCCCCTTACTCTTTTTTAGCAAAACCCAGCTCAGTATCATCTACCCCATGGCCAACCACCCAAGTACTCCCTTTTGATTTAAGGGTAGCCCTGTATCATCTCCTTGTCTTGTTTTTCACTTTAACATCCTTTATTTTTCACATCACAAACATTTATAGATATTCATTATAAAAAATTAGAACAGTAAGAAAATATGGGTCAATAAGAAGAAAAAAAATAAAAATCACCAAACTTCTCACTGTCAGATGAAACTGCTGTAAACATTTTGATATATTTCTTTTCTCTTAACACTCATTTGTAAATCAACCAGTGAATTTCATGCTATCCATTCAGTATCCTGCTTTTCCACTTAATAATATATGATGAGCACTTTTGCCTACCATGAAACACTTGCAAACATAATATCTATCTCTACTTTACATCTCAGACTTTAGCCCTTGCATCATTATTTCTAAATGGGAAAAACACCTATCCTGTCAAGCCCACTAAACACCCAGATCAAATGAAATACAGTCTGAAAAGAGGTGTACAAATGTAAGCAATGATTGTTTATGTTAGTTTGATCTCCCCAGGTGAACTAATTTATTGTGCTGTCACAAAATTGTTAGACACTTTCCTATTCATCAAGTTTTGTACAGCAGTGGATAAAACAAGCTGTCTGTAATCTTTTAAAGGGCATGTACATATTAATAATTTTTTTTAGACATGGTCTTGCTATGTTGCTCAGGCTAGTCTCTTAACTCCAGGGCTCAAGCAATCCTCCTGCCTCAGCCTCCTGAGTAGCTGAGATTATAAGACATGCACCACTATGCCTGGCTCATATTAATAATTTTTTTCCAGCAATTTCTTAGAGACTCTGGTCTTAGGAAGTTATTCAAAATATTTTGTACACAAAGATATTCACTAAGGCATTATTTATAATAGCCCCAAGCTAGAAATTACCAAAATGCCTAATTATATTAGAGGGAGATTAAGTAAATAATGATGAATCTACTTGCTAATATATTATCTAGCTATTTAAAATGATGTTTACAAAGCCTTTGTCATTAAATAAAAAATGTTTCTGTCATTATGGGAAGAAGCAAAAATAACATGGGTGCTAAGAATTGGGTAATATGGTTAAAAGAATGAAGAAGAAAACACCAGAATGGGAATGGTGGTTGGAGTTGTACAATGAGTAGCTGTTTTCCTTCTGTCTGCTTTTTTACACTGAGCATGTGTACTTTTGATACATTAAAAGACAGATAGATAGAAACCTTATTTTAAAAATTCTCTGAAAGGGGCTCGGCGCCTGTGGCTCAACGGGCTAAGGCGCCAGCCACGTACACCTAGGCTGGCGGGTTCGAATCCAGCCCGGGCCCACCAAACAACAATGACGGCTGCAACCAAGAAATGGCCGGGTGCTGTGGTGGGCGCCTATAGTCCCAGCTACTTGGGAGGTGGAGGCAGGAGACTCGCTCAAGCCCAGGAATTGGAGGTTGCTGTGAGCTGTGATGTTCCGGCACTCTAGCCAGGGTGAGAGCTTGAGGCTCTGGCTCAAAAAAAAAAAAAAAAAAAATTCTCTGAAAGGGATGGGTGTGGAGGCTCATGCCAGTAATCCCAGCACTTTGGGAAGCCAAGGTTGGCAGATCACCTGAGCTCACAAGTTCGAGACCACCCTGAACCAGAGCAAGACCCCATCTCTAAAAATAGCTGGGCATTGTGGTGGGCGCCTGTAATCCCAGCTACTCAGGAGGCTGAGGCAAGAGGATCACTAGAGTCCAAGAATTTGAGGTTGCTATGAGCTATGATGCCAGGGCACGCTACCGGGAGCAACAAAGTGAGACTCTGTCTCAAAAAAAAAAAAAAAAAATACCTGAAAGGATATATTCAGAAGAGAGAAATAGGAGGCACAGAACTGAGCTCGTGACAAAGGAGTGACCCAGGAGTGGAAAAGATGGCATGACAGAGGCTGAAGCCTGGATTGAGCTGAGACTTCTGAAAAATGTTCAGAACCACAAAAGCAGCCTTTTGATTATTTTTTTTTTTTTTTTTTTGAGTAGGAAGAACAGAGTAAGGACAGACACCTCCCTTGAGCCTGCTAATATAATTATAAAAAGAGAAACCACAATTGATAGTTCCTAATTTGTTTCCTGGGCTTCATTCTCTGCCCAGTGTCAGGTAACAGTCTTAGTGAAGAGGATACAATGGCCTTTGAGAAACCATGGGCTAAGAGGAACTACAGGGACCAAGTTCTATCATAATTTATAAAAGTGGGGGGAAATAGAATTCTATACTATATAAATTTGGGCATCAACCTCCAGCAAAATTTTTTTAATCATTGCAAGCTGGGTATGATGGCTCATGCCTATATTCCTAGCACTCTGGGAGGTTGAGGCTGGACGATCTCTTAAGCTCAGTAGTTCAAGACCAGCCTGAACCCTGAATAAGAGTGAGACCATGACTCTACTAAAAATAGAAAACAGGCAGGCATTGTGGCAGGTGCCTGTAGTCCCAGGTACTTGGGAGGCTGAGGAAGGAGGATTGCTTGAACCCAGGAGTTTGAGGTTGCTGTGAGCTAGGCTAAGCCACAGCACTTTAACCTGGGTGACAGAGCAAGACTCTGTCTCAAATAAATAAGTAAATAAATAAATAAGAATCATTTCAGACTCAGAAAAGCTGCAAAAATCCGGCAAAGATCTCAGATTTATCTTCACTCAGATTCCTCATATGTTAATATTTTTAACCTGTTTGCTTTCTTTTTTGTTCATTGACTCTCTCTCTATAGATATACACATATATCTAATGTACATATATACATCCACATATATATATACATTATAGTTTTCTAACCCATTTAGAGTAAGTTGCAAATGTCTGTATAGTGTCCCTTACCCCTAAGTAATTCATTGTGTTTTTCCAAAAAGATAATGACACTTTTCTATAAAGCTATAGTAAGACCATTGCAATCAGGAAACTGACATTGGTGTGATAGCACTGTCTGACCCCCATCCCCCCTTCAAATTTCGTCAGTTATCTCAGTAATGTCCCTTTATGGCAATAATAATAATTCTTATTTCTGCTCTAGGATCCAATTCAAGATTATGCATTACATTGGATGATGCTTCTTTTAGTCTCTTTCAGTCTAGAAATTCCTTGGTCTTTCCTTTTCATTCATTTTGTTGTTATTGATCAGGCCCAGATGAGGTTTGAACTCTTGCCACGCCTGGTTTACAGGGCCAGCGCTCTAACTACTGAGCTATGGCTTTGTTGTTTTTGAAAAGTAAAGGCCATTGATGTTGTAGGTGTCCCTCAATTTGGGTTTGTCCCAGGTTTCCTCACAGATTAGTTCAGATGATGCATTTTTGGCAGAAATATTATTGGAGTAGTATTATGTCCTTTGGCATGTATTGTATTGGGTGGCATATGGTATCTGTCCTCACTAATAATTTATTTAAAATATATATAAATAAAACTTTATTGAGATATAATTCACATATAAAATCTACCTTTTAAAAATATAAAGTTCAGTCCTTTTTAGTACTTTCACAGAGTTTTGCAAATCATCATCACAATTCTAGAATATTTTCATCATCTCAACAAGTAGGCTTGGCGTCTATAGCTCAACGGCTAGGGCGCCAGCCACAGATACCAGAGCTGGCAGGTTCAAATCCAGCCCGGGCCTGCCAAACAACAAGGACAACTACAACCAAAAAATAGTCAGGCATTGTGGCCGGCACCTGTAGTTCCAGCTACTTGGGAGGCTGAGGCAAGAGAATCGTTTAAGCCCAAGAGTTGGACATTGCTGTGAGCTGTGAAGCCACAGCACTCTACCAAGGGCAACATAGTGAGACTCTGTCTCAAAAAAAAAAAAAAAGAAAAGAAAAAAAAAGTCTCCACACCCTTTAGCAGTCTTTCACTATCTTTCCCTTCCACTGGTCCTAAGCAACCATTGATCTACTTTCTACCTTTAAGGATTTGCTTATTCTGGACATTTCATATAAATGGAATTATATAGTATATAGCATTTTTATGTCTGGCTCCTTTTACTTACCATATTGTTTTAAGTTTCTTCCTTGTTGTAGTATTTAACACGACTTCATTTCTTTTTATGGCCAAATACTGCTCCATTGTATGGCTAGACCACATTTTGTTGATTTATTCAGTCAATGGACGTTGGGTTATTTCCTGTTTGGCTGTTGTAAATAGTGGCGCTGTGAACATTCATGTCCAAGTTTTTGTATGCGCTTATATTTTTTTCCTTTCTTGGATGCATGTTGGGGGGGTCACCAAGACCATCCCTGAGGTTCAGCAATTCACTCAGAAGACTTACAGGTCTCAACACGGCATCCTTCTCATGACTATGATCTATTACAGTGAAAGGATACAAGGCAAAACTAGCAAAGGAAAGAGTGCATGGGGAGAAATCCAGAGGAAACTAGGTGTGAGTTTCTAAGAGTTCTCTCCTAGTGAAGTCACATAGGATGTGCTTGATTCCTGTAGCATCGAATTGTGACATGTAAAGTGTTGTTTACCAGGGAAGCTCTTTAGAGGTTCAGTGTCAAGATTTTTATTGAGGGCTAGTTTCATAGGCACCCTCTGCCTAACGAGTCTGTAATTCCAGATTCCCAGAAGGAAAGTTGCTCTTCAACAAAAGTACATTGTTTGTACAAACAGTCTGGGTACAGTAAACCACCCTTATCAACTAGAAAATGATGGGAAAACCAAATTCCCAGACATCAGCTGAGGCCCAATCTTGTAAGCAGGACTGTCTGGGGATAGCAGCCTGAGACCTGCCATGTAAACTTTTCTGTGCAGGGATATACCTGGACTGGAACTCCTAGGTGATACATAACTCCATGTTTAACTTTCTTGCCAAACTGTTTTTCAGAGTGGCTGAACCATTTTCATTCCCTACTAACTACTTATAAGGGTTCCAATTTATCTGCAACCTGGCCAATGCTTTTTATTGTCCATCTTTTCTAGTAAAACCATCCCAGTGGGATTAATAGGTTTTTAAGTTAGTTATTTTCAAGCAATTAGAATAAAACATGATGATCCTTAGGAGCCCAAATGGGTTATCTAAGAACAGTCATGCCAAACTAACCCCATGTTTTCCTTTTTAAAAAAAATAAATTTAATTTTTCTATACTGGCTGTACCAGGACAGAATGTTTTTATATTTTACTCCCGTCTTTCACAATATCTTCGTGTACAAAAATGGAGAAACAAGGGTTGTACTTATTGCTTGGTGGATTCTTTGTTTGCTGATGGATGACATCAAAGAACAGGGCCAGGGCCAGGAAAGAGCCCTCCGCTGCTGTTTCCCCAGCTCGGTCCTCAGCCAGCCATTTACATTCTGTCCAAAACCCAGGAGAAAACACAGATGGCAGACGCATCACGTTTGCAGATTACCCAAAGCAGGCAGACGCACACATCAAGCGATAAGATCTGGTTCCAGAAAGATCCTGACAGCATGGAATGGTAGACGGAGTCCCACAAGATGGAAGTTATTAGAGACAGTGGCAAGTCCACACCTACATGATCTATTCCAGGTGTAACCAAGGCGAGTACGAACTTTGGTCTCTCCTCGTTACCAAAAGAATAGCCAGCCACAACAAATGGGTGACTGAGTTTTGGGGCACCTGGAAGAACATTATGTCACTTGGGTCTGCAGTTTCAGAGGGTACCGTGGTTGAGTGCAGGGGATTCAGAGCTTTGCCACAGGGGAAATTGTTGAAGGAGCTGGCTGTTCAGGTGGCCAATGGCTGGCTCCCCAGTGGCCGAAGGTGTGGGGGTGTGCTGTCTCCCCTGTGGCCTGTAGGGGAAAACAGATTTGGGTTGAGGGACTTTGTGAAATTCTGCAATTGAACGGACTGCCTGGCAGGGTGGTGAGTATCTATCGTTGGGGGTCTTCAAGGGGAGACTCCTGAATCCTCTACTAAGGAACTTCCATGGGAAAGAAAGTGGCCTGGGGGACTGTTGAGGTCTTAGAACTATCTAAGCATGAATGCAGGAACTGTCCATCTCTAAAGCCAAGTGCAAAGATTGCCACAGCACGTGTCACAAGTGCCAGAGTAAATATATTAGCCTGTCTGTGGTCATTCTGTTTTCAGGCCCCTCACAGTCCTACCTGCCCATGTGAACTCTTGGGCACACATGAGTCTTCCCTTGAGATGCGTGCTTGCCCCCTCTGACTGTTTGCCTGTGAATATGTCTTACCTGAGAGGTGTGTGGTCCACATCAAGCCTCCCACACATGTGTTAAGCTCCAGAGCCAATTTCCTTGTTTGCTTCTATGGTCATTCAGCAGAGACTTAATGAGCACCTTCCAAGGCCACAGTGAACAGCAGGGGGATTGGCTCCATGGTGTCAGGTGTAAAAGCTTGACTGGGGGCTACCATAGGATGGTGCCTCAGGAATGTAGGGAGTTGCCAGGCCTGCTTTAGGCTTAGCTAGGAAAGGGGCCTCCCTGCAAAAGTGCCCTTGCAGCTGTGACCTGAGAGCAGATGAGCAGTTAGACAGATGAAGAGGATAGGGGCAGGGAAGCATTCCCACCATGACTACAGCCCAACATGGGACAGGTGGTAGGTGGTTGCTTAGGGTATGTGAGGAAGAAGGTAAGAACCACCTGGCTGGTGGGATGGCGCCTTTGGCTCAATGAGTAGGGCGCCAGCCCCATATACTGAGGGTGGAGGGTTCGAACCCAGCCCCGGCCAAACTGCAATAAAAAATAGCCTGGCATTGTGGCAGGTACCTGTAGTCCCAGCTACTCAGGAGGCTGAGGCAAGAGAATCACGTAAGCCCAAGAGCTGGAGGTTGCTGTGAGCTGCAACGCACGGCACTCTACCAAGGGCAACAAAGTGAGACTCTGTCTCAAAAAAAAAAAGAAAGAAAGAAAAGAAAGAACCACCTGGCTGGGAGTGGTCCCATCCACTGTTCACCTAGCCTAAGCCCCCCACGCCCTGAGTTAAGAGACGTATTGGCATTAGAGGGTCTTCATGTACAGGCAGCTCTGATTGCCTTCTTAATCCAGTCCTGAGTGACACCGGCATTGTTTGTGCCTTCATTCCCTTAGCTGTGAGAATGGGCTGCATTCCAAATGTCTCCACATTCCTGCAGTGGCAGCTTCTTTGATAACATGGAGATACCTATGATTCTCTTAATTACTCCTAAACACCCACTTCTCTCTCTAGGCAGGGGGAGTTTTCGGGTAGGGTATGCCCCCTTCTAGATCTCTGCTCTTTCTTTTCTGCTGTCATTTATGATTTGAACAGCCTGCTGCTATCCCCCACCCCCAGCCTCCTGCCCTCCCTCCCCTTATGCTGACTTAATAGAAGGAGCCCTGGATAAGAGAGACCAAGGGAGGAGGCTAGCCTCCCTCAAGCTTTCATACCCAACAATTAGTTTCTGCTATTGCCAGTTCAAGATAAGTAGAAAATAACAGAGTGGAACCAGGACTCTAGGCCCATGCCAAGAGCTTGGCATGTGTTACCATGACATTTGCATGAGTGTCACATGGGAAGCCACATGTCAGGGCAAGTACGGGATGGGGTTTGCTGCCCTGGGAGATGACCAAGCTGAGTTCCTACCCAGCTGCTGTGATGCACCAACCACTTTCCATCTCAGAGCCTCAGTTTCATTATCTGTGAAATAGGGATGTGATACTAGGTTATTCTGCCATTTCACAGAGAGTCCAGGCCACATAGCTGTCCACCCTCCTGGTCTGTACATTTGAGATGGAGCCATGATTGTTGTCCAGATGTACTAACCTGGAAGAGACTGCTTCTAAGTGTGGGCACCAGGACAGCTGAGCATGGAGAATCACATAGAGACGTCCTAGAAAGGGGCCGAGGCAGGAGATACAGGCCAGGCGATGGGAATAGAAAGCAGATGGGTGTAGGACTGTGTCTGGAAGTGAGGTAGCAGTAGAAATAAACAAATATAATAGATCTGGGGTTCTGAAATGTGCCCATGCACCAGCATCATATGGGAACTTGTCAGAAAGGCCAATTCTTGGGCCCAACAATCTGCTTTAACAATGCCCCCCCACCCCCAACAATGATTCTGACAAAGCAAACATTTGAAAACTAGTAGGCTGGATGGGGTGGGAGGAGATGAGCCAGATGGGGTACTTTGAAGGCCATGGAAAGAAGGAGATCTAGTATTTGTCAGTCATTTGCTGTGTCATATCAGACACTGGGCATCTCTACTACATTTGTTCATTTAAGCCTTTCAGGACTGCGGCAAAGACTCAGAGGCATTTAGTTTCATGCCACAGTCACAGAGATAGCAGCAGAAGTGGGATTAGAACCCAGGCCTTTCTGGTCTAGAAGCCTGAGTTCTTTCAGTGCACCAGACGCTTCCCTACCCTCCTGTCCCTTGGTGGTGCCACCACTGTCCCTGGCTCTTCCAGTGGTCACTACAAAGGTCTGCTCTGCGGGCTCCTTCTCAGGCTGCCATGCACAGGCAAGTGAGGGAGGCCTTGGGGGGCTCCAGGGAAGATTGTCACTTTGCATCTTCTTCAGCCTCCAGGTCTCGGTGCCTCTGGGGAGTAAGGTGCTGGCTGAGGGACTGTCAGAGTTGCCTTTGCATAGTAAACTTGGGCACATGCTGGGTGAAGAGTCCACAGACACTCCCTAATGCCTGCTTGTGCCAAACCCTGTGCCAGGTGCTGTGGGGGAAACTGAGGTGAGGCGAATATAGTTTCTCCTTCAGGAGCCTGTGGCCCAGAGCCAGGGGAACAACAAATAACAGTGACCAGCTGGGAGCCTGGGCAGCCAGGGTAGGTCAAAATGGTTCAAAGAGATACATGTGGTGACTTCAGGGGATAAAAATCAAAATTTAGGGGACAGACCTAAGGCTTCAGAGCCAGAGGGCCTGGGTCTAGGGTCAGCACTCTCAGTGACTCACTGGGTAAGCCTGGGCAAGTTACCCCAGGTCTAGGACCTGTCTCCTTATCTATGCAATGGAGTTAGCAAAACCTCACTCAGACCGTTCTGCTGGATCATAAGAGCCACGCAGGAGAGTTAGTGTCCTCCCATCAGAGCATGACATTAGACCAGAGCAAAACAGAGGCTTCATGGGAGAGGTGGCTTTTCACTTCGGCACTGAAAGGTGGCTAGAATTTAGGTAGTGTTTTTATGTCTTCTCTGGGAAATCTATGGGCATACCATGGACATGTGAACTTGGCCGAGAACAACTTTCCCAGCAGCCGTAACCATATGATTAAAATTATGGTGGAAAGAAAGTTGCCTTGTTTAATTTGGAAAATTTGGAAGATAACTATTTAGATGGAGTTTTAAATCCTGTAGCAGAGGGCAAAGCCAGGCGGCCAGTCCACAGTGCTGGAATTTGACCACTGAGGTTCTTTGTATTCTGCTTTTCCTTGCAGATGATGCAGTTTGCCTGGCAGAGCTATAAGCGTTATGCGATGGGGGAAAACGAGCTCCGTCCACTAACGAGGGATGGCTACGAGGGTAACATGTTTGGTGAGTTGATTTAAACCACTGTGATGTCAGGGAGACACCCACCCGCACACACCCAGCCTCCTGGTGGCTGAGTGGAACTTTCTGGCTTTTTACCTTCTGACTCCTGTCCTTGTTTATCCAGACTTGGGAGCTTCCACGTCTGTGTTCTTTTTAGGCTGTTCAGGCTTCTGAGCCCTTCTAGATTGGGAGAAACCCGTCTGCTTCTCTCTAACCTTATGAATTTCTTTGTGTGTAGCTGTCATTTATTTTTAAGAGTGCAGGAACTTAGGAATGTGAGTAGGGATGGTGAGGATGGAGAGATGGTTTCAGGGCTTGAAGGACAGAGAGGGCTGAGCTTAAATCTACTCCTCCAGGGTGTGGTTTATAGAGAAACCAAACACATATTCAATGAGGTAGGTGCGACTACCTTTAAAGTCTTGGGTATTTGTCTCTCACATGCTACCGGGTGGATCAATAGAAGAGCCGTGTGTCAGGGGTGGCATCACAGGGGCTGTGGCTTAACAGGGCTGTGTTTTAGCCAAAGCCTCCCTTGCTGGTATCTCTGCCCTCTCTCAGCCACAGGAGTCTCCTAACCCAGAGCCTTGGGAGCTTGTCTCTGCTTTTGGAAAAACTGCAGGGTGCCTTCTTGTGGGCATGGTCTCAGATTCCAAAAATAATATCCTCCGAATTTCCAGCTCCCCTCTCTGTAGACCTCTCCATGGGAAGATGCCAGAGACAGGAGCTGTGTGGGCCAGAGAGGGGAAATTCCTTACTTGCAGTCCTTATCCCATACAGATATAGGCTCCTGAAGTCAGGAGCCAAAGAACTAAGTCTGAGATGGAAATTCCACCCCTCTAAAATTTTCAAGGCAAATTTACATGGGCTGGCCCCCATGGCTTTGGCCCTGTCAGGTGTATTTGTGTTATAGGAAAGATGATGGGACTCAACCTTCCTCCTCCTAACCAGTCAGCAACATAACTTTTCAGGCTGTTCAGACAAGTTCCCCTTATGGGGGGTGGTGTTTTGTGTATTTGTTTTTCTGACTATCCTAGGAATATAGGAGAGGGAAAACAAAATATTAAAAAAGTATAAATTAGGGCAGTGCCTGTGGCTCAAAGGAGTAGGGCACTGGCCCCATATGCCAGAGGTGGCGGGTTCAAACCTAGCCCCGGCTAAAACTGCAAAAAAAAAAAAAAGTGTAAATTAGGCAAAAAACCAAAAACGATTATCTTGGCTAATTTCTTTTTCTTTCTTTTTTTTTTTTTTTTTGAGACAGAGCCTCAAGCTGTCACCCTGGGTAGAGTGCTGTGGCATCACAGCTCACAGTAACCTCCAATTCCTGGGCTCAAACGAGTCTCTTGCCTCCGCCTCCCAAGTAGCTGGGACTACAGGCGCCCGCCACAATGTCCGGCCATTTTTTGGTTGCAGCCGTCATTGTTGTTTGGCGGCCCGGGGCTGGATTCGAACCTGCCAGCTTCAGGTGTATGTGGCTGGCACCTTAGCCCATTGAGCCACAGGCACCGAGCCTCTTGGCTCATTTCTTTTCAATCTTTTCTTTTGTGTGCTTTCTTCCCCCATTATATACTATTATGTCCTTTCTTTTTTAGGGGAGGTTATGTAACATCATAAATGTTTCCTTAAGCCATCTCAAATTTTTTTCATAAAGAATGTTTCTAAAGGCTGGGCATGGTAGCACACAGCTGTAATCCTAGCACTCTGGAAAGCTGAGGCAGGGGGATTGCTTGAGGTCAGAAGTTCAAGACCAGCCTGAGCAAGAGTGAGACCCCTGTCTCTACTTAAAAAATAGAAAAACTAGGAGCGGCGCCTGTGGCGCAAAGGAGTAGGGCACTGGCCCCATATACTAGAGGTGATGGGTTCAAACTCAGCCCCGGCCAAAAAAAAAATAGAAAAACTAGCTGAATGTAGTGGTGCATGCCTGTAGTCCCAGTTACTCAGGAGATGGAGGAAGGAGGATCGCTTGAACTTAGGAATTTAAGGTTGCTGTGAGCTAGGCTGGCACCACAGCACTCTAGCTTGGGTAACAGAGTGAGACTCCGTTTAAAAAAAAAAAAAAAAAAAGAGAGAATGTTTTTAATGGTTTCAATTACTGTATGACTGTGCCATAATTCATTTCACCATCCTTCCAATGTCAGACAAAGATTGTTCCCAATTTTTCACTGTTAGAATCAAGGCAGGAGTTATCAACTTTGTGCATAAAAGTTTGTCTCAGGATAGATTTCTAGAGAGGATTTCCTGAGTCAAACGGGAGGAAGAGAGATGTTTCCTTAACCTCAGATATGAAATACGTTGATTTCCACTTAGGAACTTGGCTGCCTTGTCTTTTTAGAACACAGACCTTCTCCAAACATCCTACATCAGCTCTGGGGAAAGATTGCTGGCGTAGATCTCATCCAAGTTGTTGGAGATTTGCTACTGGTATAAACAAGGTCATGATCCAGAAGACTTTGCCTCTCCTTTTCCCTAAACAGTTGGCAAATATTCAGGGACCTGGTGGTCAGAGTTTGGGGTGGGGGCAGTGCAGGGCAGCCTGCTGATTTCTGAAGCTATTGCTCAGATCATCATGGGAGACACTTCTGGGAGGGGTTGGGCTAAACCAAGTTCTGTTTTTTTTTTTTTTTTTTTTTTGAGACAGAGCCTCAAGCTGTCACCCTGGATAGAGTGCTGTGGCATCTCAGCTCACAGCAACCTCCAATTCCTGGGCTCAAGCGAGTCTCTTGCCTCTGCCTCCCAAGTAGCTGGGACTACAAGCG
>CAUYRH010166546.1:0-10788 GCA_963574655.1 Perodicticus potto | reverse complement strand
TCAAGCTGTCACCCTGGATAGAGTGCTGTGGCATCACAGCTCACAGCAACCTCCAATTCCTGGGCTCAAGCGAGTCTCCTGCCTCTGCCTCCCAAGTAGCTGGGACTACAGGCGCCCGCCACAACGCCCGGCCATTTTTTGCTTGTAGCCGTCATTGTTGTTTGGTGGGCCCAGGCTGGATTTGAACCCGCCAGCTCAGGTGTACGTGGCTGGCACCTTAGCCTGTTGAGCCACAGGTGCCAAGCCCCTCTGAAAGCTTTAATGACTTCCCATGGGCTCCTCCAGTCCCATCCCTTAGTTTGTCAGTCAAGGCCTTCCAGAATACGTTCAGTCTTAGTTGTGTTATTTTCAAATACTCTTATGTGAACTCTCCTACTCAGCAAACTGTGTTTAATCATTCTTCCTAGAGCCCAACGTGATTTTCCTGCCGGTTTGTAGACCGTGCCTGCCTGGCACACCCACCTTATTCCTTACTTGTCTGTGTCTCCTCATCACCACGTCCCAGAGGACTTGTAATGAAACAAACAAGCCCAGGTTTAAGCCCCAGGGCCATATTCTAACTGTATGAACCACCTTGGGTAAATCACTTCACCTCTCTGAGTCTGAAGTTTCTCCTCTGAAAACTGATGGTCACTGCACCCTGGCCATTGTTCTGTGACATCATGAGATGACATAAGGAAAGGCTCATTGTAAATGATGAAATGCATTGACTTCCCACCTCATGCCCTGTGCCAGCCATCAGATGCCATGATACCTGGTATAGCTCTGTTAGTGCCATTTCAAAGTCTACCCTTGGAATGCAAGACACTTTGGGAGGGGAGCGCACATGTCATGTGGCTGGCCATCATTCCTGATGCTAAGCTCCATGCTAAGAGTTCCACTCCTCCTTAGGAGATAGGTGTTACCGTTGTATCTTACAGATAAGAAACCAGAGGCTTAGAGGGGCTAAGTCATTTGGCAAGGTCGCATAGCTAATAAGTGGCAACAATGGGTCCTGAACCCAGGTCTGTGCAGCACTGTCTCTGATGAGTCCTTCAGTTTAGCAAGGGAGGCTCACAGCTGGGTCTTTGGTTTAGGCAGCTGTTCTTACTGACTCTAGTGAGGATGCTGTTAATAATAGTACAGGGCTGAACAGGATGGCAAGAGCCCTCAGGGACTATTATCAAAGCCTAGACTTTTATGTGTTATGCCCAAATATTCCACTTCTGCCCAAACAAATAAAATGCCTGCTTGTATGAAGCATGGTGCACACCATGAGACACTCAGCCTTCAATAGACAAAAAGCAAGAGGCGGTGGGTCTGTGACTGGCAGCTTCCACTGCAACCATGGCATATAATGGCCTCGTGATGACTCTCACGGTGATGAGTGTGTTCTGGGGCTTCATCGGCTTCATCGTGCCTTGGTTCATCCCTATGGGTCCTAACCTGGGAGTCATCATCACCATATTGGTGACCCGTCCAGTTTGCTGCTATCTCTTTTGGCTGATTGCTATTCTGGCCCAACACAACCCTCTCTTTGGACCACAGTTGAAAAATGAAACCAACTGGTATTTGAAGTACCCTTGGCCTTGAGGAAGAAGACACGCTCCACAGTGCTGGGTCTTAGAGCTCACAAAAGGAGAATTCTTTCTAGAAGCAAAACCACCTCCTAAACCAGACTGTCTTCCTTGACTGTCCTATTTTGGGCATCAACTGCTTTAAACATTCACACTACATTTGAATATTACTCTGCAATGCAGTATTTCTTTCCTTCACTTTTTTACACTTGAACGAATTATGTCCCTACTTGCCCTATACTATGCCGACTCCACAAAATGTTTATGCACTCTTCTGATACACAGCATGCTCTTCCTCTGAGAAATATGTTAGTCTCCCCTTGGAATATGTGGATGTGAATCTGGCTCCTGCCTTCTCACAGCTTTGGAATCAGCAAAGAGTTTAAAAACTGCTGCACGACAAGATTCCAGTGGGGCTGTCAACAGGAGAGTGTGTTCAGAGTGAAGATCTGTCCAAACAGAATTACCCCAAAGGGTTTTCAGAATGAATTTCTTATTTCTGTTATATTTGGGAATAAATTATTTTTCTGCTTTATATGGAAAAAAATAGACAAGAAGCAAAGAAACTTGAAAGATGAGCTGAAAACAACTAAAAAGAGATATATACCACTTGTAGAAAGAATTTAGAGAAGTGATGGATAGATGCTGATTATAGAAATAGGGCTGTTTAATGAGGAGGGGTATTTTAGGTAAACTCTGAAGGCAAAGACCATAGCCAGAGTCATCCAGGCCAGGAGGAACGGTGGGGGAGGAAGGGAGTCAGTCCAACTCCAGAAAAGATTGCAAATCAGTTTATCTGGAGAGCTCAGGGGATGATGGGAAAGGGCTGGCTAGGTCTGGCTCCACCCTTACACCTGATAGGGGCATCCTGAAGGTGGAGCAGCCACCATGTGGTCTAAGGCCTCTTGATGGGAGGATGGTTTATCTGCCAAGTTGTCACCTGGCCATTTGTGAACCTACAGCAGAGAAGAGAGAAGGAAGAAAAATTAAAAAAAAAAAAATACACAGCCCATAGTCTGTGGTTTCTGAGGCCATGACCTGGAAGGCCAGGGTAGGGTTTGCATAAGAGCACACCAGGGAACAGTGTTGACAAGGGGCAGGTCACTAACACTGTGTAAATTCCCCAAGAGGAAACAGACCAGGGAGCCACCCGGCCCAACCTCCACACGTGTGTGATAAGAAAACAGAGCCCTGGAGAGAAATGATTTGTCCAGATCACAGGATAACCGACATGAGTCCCAGAGCCAGAAGAACATTTAGGTGTCATTTTGTCCAACTTCCTCCTTTTACTGATAAGAACACTAATGTCCAAATTGCCTGGAACGAGAATCCAACTTTCTAGTTCCAGGAACTCTGCTCTTTCTGCCATCCCCTTTAGTCACTTCCTTTCTTGCTGTTGAAAAGTACACTGTAAGAAAGGTCATTGGGGCTAGGTGTGCAAGGTTAGAGAAATACGTTTCAACATTATCTATAGCAGCAAATGCTCTTATCAACATTGTTATGCATTTGTACAATAATCACGGAACTTGCTTTTATATTCACCATCTTACCTGCTCTTTACGAGGCTCCGAGGAAGCAGATATTAGTATACCTATAATTCTACAGGGGAGTAAATTGATAGCCACTTAAGTTGTTGACTCTTTAAAGGGCATAAGACCCTATTTTATGAATGTTTTAGGAAAAAAAGAGAAAATCTACTTTTTTTCTTGTTACTTACTTTATGCATATTTGTTATAGAGGCTAGAAAATATAGCAAAACAAAACCAGAGAGTACCAACAATTTGTGTTTTGTTGTATGACATTTTAGGCTTTTAAAATTCTAGATTGAGATCTAAAATTTTGGATTCCAATTTCGTGTTCCTTCTCATCCACCTCATGTTAGGGACTAATAACAAGCGAGTTTCAGAGGAAAAAAAGTTCAAGATCTCACGTAGGCTGCATGCTTTATGGTAATTTGTACATACAGTGGTTTGCTTAATTGTGCCATCTGACAGTATAATTTATGAAGCAACATAGAGGTTTGGGAAGGGGTGAAGGGCTGTCCAGGACTGTGTGGTAAATGGGGCGGATATGGGCTGGCCTGGAGTCTGATGGCCTCAGGGAGGCCTCTCTGACCCACACCATATGGTTCACCCACAGTTAGATTTGAAACAAGTGGTTTCCTCTTTGAGCCATTTTTCAGTTCATTAAAGTGATAAGAGAATCGAGGCCACTGGTTTACACCAGCCCTATTTCGAATGGCTCCCCTCCACAGTGCCTAACGAATACAGATTTTCCACTGATGTCTCAAAGGGGAAAAAAAAAAAACAAATTAGAGAAAAGGGAAAAGAATTTCTTCTGGATTCCATTCATCCATCCACCTAATATTTATTTCCTGAATCTCACTGAAGGTCTGAAATTTCCTCCCTTTTAGTTTTGGGAAAAGCCAGAAGTCTCAGGGTGCCAAATCCGTGCTGTCGGGGAACTGAGTCACCTGGATGATTTCATATTTCACCAAAAAACTCTGCAAGAGATGGGTGGGCGGGTTGTTGTGATGAAGCTGCCAATCACCAGTTGCCTGTAATTGCAGCCATTGTGATCCCCTTGCATCTATCAACCCACCAAGAACACCGAGGTAGTGCTTCCTAAACTGCCCAGTCACGGTGGACAACACCTTCCCGATCACAAAACACGGTGAACATGGCCTTAATTTGGCTGTGACTTTGCCGTGCCTTCTTTGGGTGTGAAGAAAGAACCAGGCAACTTCCACTGGGATGACTGGGCCTTTATTTCTGGATCATAGCCATAGACCCATGATTCATCTCTGCTGACGGCCTTCTTGAGGGAATCTGGTTCATCAGGGGCGGTTTGAAGCAAGTCATTAACAAATGCAGCACCATGTCCCTTCTGCTCTGGTAGCAGAAGCCACAGAACGCATTTTGCCACAATACGCTTCATGCCAAGATCCCGCATCAAAATCTCAGAACCAGTGGTTCTGGAATCCCTGGATCAGCTTCTATTAATAGTTCTTGCTCTGTCAGTCGCTGACATTTGTTGACGGCAGCTCACAAACGTTCAACATTCTCAGGTGTTTTGCTTGGGCCACAAGCACTGCCCTACAGAAATGTTTATAACAGCATTATAAACTGATTTGTTCTGCAACATTTTCTTGTGGTTTATAATGAATATGCATATATTAGGTAACAAGAAAGGAAAGTATTTTCTTTTATACTCATAGAAAAATAGAGCTCATGTAAAACATAAATAAAATAAAATAATTTAGGGTCTTGGCTCAGTGCCCATTGCACAGTGATTATGACGCCAGCCACATACACCGAGGGAGCCGGGTTCAAACCTGGCCCAAGCCAGCAAAACAACAGTAGCAACTGCAACAAAAAATAGCTGGGCATTGGGGCGGGTGCCTGTAGTCCCAGCTACTTGGGAGGCTGAGGCTAGAGAATTGCTTAAGCCCAAGAGTTTGAGGTTGCTGTGAGCTGTGACACCACAGCACTCTACTGAGGGTGACATAATAAGACTCTGTCTCAAAAAAGAAAAAAAAAATAATAATTTAGGGTTTGTATTTTAAGAGTTGAAAATCTAAAAGAGGAAATGAAAGCAGAATGCCTGTACATATGAGGGCTCAGTAGTTTCACCTACTGAATTGAGAAAACATTCACGCAAGAGACAAAATCTGGGCCATGCCATAAAAGATAGAGATGAACAGCCAGGAGTGGTGGCTCACACCTGTAATCCTAGCACTCTGGGAGCCTGAGGTGGGAGGATTGCTGCGGTCAGGAACAGTTTGAGCAAGAGGGAGACTCTGTCTGTACCAAAAATAGAAAAAATAGCTGGACATTGTGATGGGACCCTGTAGTCCCAGCTATTTTGAAGGCTAAGGCAGGATGATTGCTGGAGCCCAGGTGTTTAATGTTGCAGAGAGGTATGATGATGCCACTGCACTCTAGTGAGGGTGACAGAACAAGACTGTCTCAAAAAAAGACAGAGAAGTTTCTCTTCAAGTCCCTTGCCCACCCTGAGATGGGATCCCTTGTTCTTTTCTTGCTAATGCATTTGAGTTCTCTGTGGATTCTGGTTATTAAACCTTTGTCAGAGGCATAACCTGCGAATATCTTCTCCCATTCTGAGGGCTGTCTGCTTGCCTTACTTACTGTGTTCTTGGCTGTGCAGAAGCTTTTTAGTTTGATCAGATCCCAGTAATATATTTTTGGTGTTGCTTCAATTGCCTGGGGGGTCCTCCTCCTCAAATATTCGCCTAGGCCAATTTCTTCACGTGTTCTCCCTGCACTTTCTTCTAGTATTTTTATAGTTTCATGTCTTAAGTTTAAATCTTTAATTCAGTGTGAGTCTACCTTAGTTCATGGTGAAAGGTGTGGGTCCAGTTTCAGTCTTCTACAAGTCGCCAGCCAGTTCACCCAGCACCATTTGTTAAATAGGGAATCTTTTCCCCACTGAATGTTTTTGCAGTTTTTGGCTGGGGCCGGGTTTGAACCCACAACCTCTGGTATATGGGGCTGGCGCCTTACTCCTTTGAGCCAAAGACGCCGCCCAAATGCCACTGAATGTTTTCAATTGGCTTATCGAAGATCAAATAACGGTAAGTAGCTGGGTTCGTCTCTTGGTTCTCTATTCTGTTCCATACATCTACCTCTCTATTTTTGTGCCAGTACCATGCTGTTTTGATCACTATCGATTTATAGTTTAATCTGAGGTCTGGTAGAGTGATTCCTCCTGCTTTGTTTTTATTTCTGAGTAGTGTCTTGACTATTTGAGTTTTTTTCTGATTCCATGTAAAACAAAGTACTATTTTTTTGAGATCTTTAAAGTATGACAGTGGAGCTTTAATAGGGATTGCATTAAAATTATATATTGCTTTGGGTAATATGGACATTTTAACAATGTTGATTCTTCCCAACCATGAGCTTGGTATGTTTTTCCATTTGTTAACATTTTCAGCTATTTCTTTTCTTGGAGTTTCAAAGTTCTTTTTATAGAGATCTTTCACATCCTTTGTTAGGTAAACTCCCAAATATTTCATCTTCTTTGGCACTAAAAATGCTCATCATCTTTAATCATCAGAGAAATGCAAATCAAAACCACTTTGAGATATCACCTAACTCCCGTAAGATTAGCCCACATCACACAAAATCCCTAAACCAGAGATGTTAGCATGGAAGTGGAGAAAAGGGAACATTTCTGCATTGCTGGTGGGAATGCACACTAATACGTTCCTTTTGGAAAGATGTTTGGAGATCACTTAGAGATTTAAAAATAGACCTGCCATTTGATCCTACATTTCCTCTACTAGGCATATATCCAGAAGACCAAAAATCACATCATAACAAAGATATTTGTACCAGAATGTTTATTGTAGCCCAATTCATAATTGCTAAGTCATGGAAGAAGCCCAAGTGCCCATCAACCCCTGAATGGATTAATAAATTGTGGTACATGTACACCATGGAATATTATGCAACCTTAAAAAAAGATGGAGACTTTACTTCTTTCATGTTTACATGGATGGAGCTGGAACATATTCTTCTTAGCAAAGTATCTCAAGAATGGAAGAAAAAGTATCCAATGTACTCAGCCCTACTATGAAACCAAGTTATAGCTTTCATATGAAAGCTATAACCCAATTATAGCCCAAGAAGAAGGGGAAAGGGGAGAAGGAGGGGAGAGGAGGGGAAAGGTTGGGTGGAGGGAGGGTAATTGGTAGAACCACACCTACGGTGCATTTTACAAGGATACATGTTAAATTTACTAAGTGTAGAGTATAAATGTCTTAACACAATAACTAAGAAAATGCAGTGAAGGCTATGTTAACTAGTTTGATGAAAATATTTCAAATAGTATATAAAAGCAGCACATTGTACCCCATGATTGCATTAATGTACACGGCTATGATTTAATAACAAAAAATAAAAAAAATTTGTTAAGAAAGTTAAAAAAAAAGATAGATATGAAGAAACAAAAATCAGAAGAAAAGACATTCTAGTCAGGGAAAAGGCAGGAAGCATCAAAGTGTGTCTACGTCCAAGAGCTGCACACCCAGGTGCTCGACCACAGTGAGCAATTCTCCTGATTAGCACCACGGCACCTATGGGCCGAAATGCTTAGTCACCAAGCTTTTCCATGTCTTCTCAATAAGGCAGATCTGAGCAGGTGCCAATGGTGCGTTTTCCATTCTGATTGGTCTTATTTCACACTGAATGAGGTAAATGAAAATGGATGCAGCACTAGAGGACTTCGGGGAATTATTTTATAATTTGGGAATTAATTGGCTATTGGTTGGTTATAATTGAGAAATTTAGTCTTTTTTTTTTTTTAACAGTCTCACTTTGTCACCCTTGGTAGAGTGCTGTGGCATCACAGCTCACAGCAAACTCAAATTCCTGGGCTCAAGTGATTCTCTTGTCTCAGTCTCCCAAGTAGCTGTGACTACAGATGCCTGCCACCATGCCAGCTATTTTTAAAGACAGGGTCTCACTCTTGCTCAGGCTGGTCTTGAACTCTTTTTTTTTTTTGAGACAGAGCCTCAAGCTGTCACCCTGGATAGAGTGCTGTGGCATCACAGCTCACAGCAACCTCCAATTCCTGGGCTCAAGCAAGTCTCCTGCATCCGCTTCCCAAGTAGCTGGGACCACAGGTGCCCGCCACAACGCCCGGCCTTTTTTTTTTTTTTTTTTTGTTGCAGCTGTCATTGTTGTTTGGCAGGGCCCGGGCTGGATTCGAACCCGCCAGCTCAGGTATACGTGGCTGGCACCTTAGCCCGTTGAGCCACAGGCGCCGAGCCTGGTCTTGAACTCTTGAGCTCAGGCAATCCACCCACCTTGGCCTCCCAGAATGCTAAGATTAACAGGCATGAGCCACCTCTCCCAGCCTCGGAACCTTGGTCTTCCCCAAGAAGATCCGATGCTAAAGCCTCTGTAATTCTCAAGGACGAAGTAGGAATTTCCCATGCAGTAGCTTTAGATGAAGTTTCATGCATCCATAATGAGAGCTATAAATTTCAATGGGTGGAGGCTTGGCCCGGCCCAGTGTGGGACTTCACAGCAAGGAAGTTACAACTAAACTGGAAAGAACGACTTGCAAATGATACTCCAACCCTTTCTTCTGGAAGAGGGATGGACAACAGGAAGTGAGGAACATTCTGGGAACTGCCCCATTCCCCTGTCTGGGACGTAAAAGTCTGGGAAGTGCAAGCAAGGCTTGCTCTTGCAATATTTATATGACTTGTGCACAGAAAACATGAGGGGTAACTAGAATTCTTCATTCAAGTTAATTATAATACTATCTGCATCCAACAGGTACCAAACAGTTGGTTTCCTACTTTTTTGTTGAGTCTTGGTCTGTTGTCTAGACTGTAGTCAGTGGGATCATCATAGCAACCTCAAATTCTCAAACTCCGGGGCTCAGTCAATCCTCCTGCCCCAGCCTTCTGTGTAGCTGGAATTACAGGAGCACACCTCAATGCCCAGCTAGTTTTAAAAAGTTTTTGTTCTCTCTATATTGCTTAGGTGGCTCTTGGATTCCTGGCCTCAAGCTATTTTCCTATCTTGGCCTTCCCAAGTGCTAGGATTTTAGGAGTGAACCACCACGCCCAGCCCACTTGGTCTCTCTCAACCTTCTGACCTGCAACAAAGTGGCTGGGAGGATTTCCTCTGGCTCAGCATCTCTGTCCTCAACAATTACATCTAGGTGAAACTGGAGCTCTAAATTAGATACCTGGAGGCCTAGGGTCTAGGCCTGGCTCTGTCAGTGGGTCACAGTCTTTTCTTTAGCCTTCATACCAGCTCGTACTATATACACCCTCACCCAAAACACCTCTCATTAGACACAGTCATCATTAATGAGCATGGGCACCTCTACCCAGTTCCTGGTCCTTACGGGGCATCTTTGAGCAAGATGGTCTCAATGTGCTCCATACATCCTTCCCCTCACCTCATATGTTGTATGATTCTAGATTTAAATTATCATCAAAAGAGCCTTGAAAAAATAGGCTTCTACATAGTTATAGTTTTATATGCTTAGTGTCTGGAAAGACTTAAAACAAGGCCAAGTGCAGAGGCCTTGGAATCCCAACACCTTGGAAGCCCAAGACAGGAGGATCACATAAGCCAGGAGTTCAAGATCAGCCCGAGTGACATAGCAAAATCCTGTCTCTACAAAAAATAAGAAAAAATATCCAGGTGTGGTGGTGCATACCTATAGTCTCACCTACTCAGAAAGCTGAGGTGGGAAGATTGCTTGAGCCTGTGAACTAGTATCACATGCCGCTCTGCTCCTGCCTGGGTGACAGAGCAGAACTCTGTCTATAAAAAAAAGAAAAACAAACAAACAAAAAAACCAAAGCAAAGGAAGGTTTAGAGAAGGTGCTAACACTGACTTTTCTCTGGGGAAGGGACCTAGCCTGAGAGATTAACTTTTCTCTATATACCCGTTCTTTTGTTTTTTACTGAAGACATGTTAAATTAGAGATTTTATTTGTATATCACAAAGACCTGAGGGATAATGACTTAAGTAAGAGAAGCGTTTTATTTTTCTTGCTAAATGAAAAGTCTGGGCAGACTGTCCAGAGCTGGTACAACATTATGAGGGGCCCGACTCCACCCAGCCCTCTGCTCCACCTCCTCAGATTGTGGCCAAGTCTAGCCTCAAGCTCACAGGCAGCTGCTCTACCTCCAGGCAGGGCCCCTGTGTTTCAGGTAAGAAGGCAGAAGGGCAAAGAGCATTGCCAGATGGTTACAGCCCCTTTAAAGAGCTTTCCTGAGAGCCCATGTCAGCAACTTCCTCTTACCTTTCGGTTCTGCTCAGAATTGTGTGGTGCTGCTCCCTCCAGCTGCAAGGGAGGCAGGGAAATGCGTTTTCTTACTGGGCATACATGTATCGCCATTCCATGTGAAACTGGGATGGCTTCTGTTACTAAGAATGGAGAGAAGGGATACGGACTTCATAATCTGCAGCGTCCGTCAAACACGCATTGTATTAAAAAACAAAACAAAACAGGGCGGTGCCCGTAGTTCAGTCAGCAGGGTACTGGCCACATATACCGAGGGTGGTGGGTGCACATCCGGCCCAGGCCAGCTAAAAACAACAATGACGGTGGGACATCTACGGTGCATCTTAGAAGGGTACAGGTGAAACTTACTAAATGCAGAATATAAAGGTCTTAACACAATAACTAAGAAAATGCCATGAAGGCTATGTTAACCAGTTTGATGAAAATATTTCA
>CAUYRH010166544.1:0-31382 GCA_963574655.1 Perodicticus potto | reverse complement strand
GATATGGTCTAAATGTATAGTTTATTTTTTATTTATTTTTTTTTAGAGACAGAATCTTACTTTATTGCCCTCCATGTGCCATGGAATCACAGCTCACAGCAACCTCCAACTCCTGGGCTTAGGCGATTCTCTTGCCTCTGCTTCCCGAGTAGTTGGGACTACAGGCACCCGCCACAATGCTTGGCTATTTTTTTGTTGCAGTTTGGCCGGGGTCAGGTTCGAACCTGCCACCCTTGGTATACAGGGCCAGTGCCCTACCAACTGAGCCACAGGTGCCGCCCTAAATGTAGAATTTATATTGCAGATCTATGCAGACCTTACTCAAAACAGAGAAAATTAAGTCTATACTACCCTTATATCATCAATAAGCATAGGATATATGTCAATTAAATGGACAGTACTGTTGTTTATTATTTTCCTTCAGAGCCAATGGATGAAATATAACAGGGAAGACAAGTGGATTTAGATATATGTTAAATCAAATTATTTAAAGTGAGAAAAATTGATTTCTGTATTTTTTTTTATCCATTTGATTCATTAAGTCTAAGTTATAAGTAGAGAGATCTAGAAATGTTTATACTTGTGAGAGGTTGTCTGAGTTGAAAGTTTGCCAGTAGTTAAAATTCTTGTAGTTCAAATTTGTACTTCTGTAAGCCCTTCTCTGTAAAATAAAGTAAATCTAGGTACTAACGACCTGGTTTAACACTTCTGGAAATATTATCTGGGGATGCCTGCAGGTCCCTAAGATGCTTTCAACAGGACTATGATGTCAAAATTATTTCCACAATGTTAAAAATTATTTATCTTTTTAACTCTTATTTTCAAATAAACGAAGTGTGGAGTTTTTCAGTAGATAAATGAAATGTGACAATGACATTGCTTTGATGGTTAATAGAACACACATTTACATATTCTTGGGTTTTTTTTCTTTTTTTCTGAGTGTTGTGGATTTGGATTTATTCCATGGATTAAACCTGACACAATTGTGGGGAGACACAGAGAAATGAAGGTGTGGAGGGGGAATAGGAGGATCAGTAGCAAAGTCACTAAGCAATCCTGATGAATTGGCTCAGGTGGAATCTAAGAAGCCAAGCACAAGTTTCACAATTTTACTTTCTAAGACAATAACTGTTACTAGATGAAATCCACATAAATGTAAGCTTTGCAGGATTCTAATTGATTTGTTAATATTTCAGAGTTTAAAGGTATGCCAAGATCACAATGTTTAAGAACTGATTATTTAATTCATTGAGTTGATGCATAACTTTTCTAAAGTTAACAGTAGCCCCACATTGTCTCTAAAGCTGATAAATTCAGCATTTGTTTCCGTTATTGTTTCTTCTTTCTTTTCTTTCTTATCTCATTCTGAGGCTCTTTGCCATTGCGTTGTCTTTCTCTAGCTTCTCTCCTGTTCTCGGAGCTTCCAAGTACAAAACAAAAGCCAAATCTGAAGTTTTTCTCTAGCAAATAAAATATATTAGTTTAAAAGATTTTGGGGTGCTAAAATGTTAAAATAAACAGTATAATTAAGATTTAAAGTGTCTGAGTAGGGTGCCGGCCCCATATACCGAGGGTGGCGGGTTCAAACCCGGCCCCGGCCAAATTGCAATTAAAAAATTAGCCGGGTGTTGTGGCGGGCACCTGTGGTCCTAGCTACTTGGGAGGCGGAGGCAAAAGAATCACCTAAGCCCAAGAGCTGGAGGTTGGGCTTCACAGCTCACAGCACTCTACCGAGGGCGACAAAATGAGACTCTGTCTCTAAAAATATAATAAAATAAAGTGTCATATGTCAAATAATAAAGTGAGATGTGAGACAGAGCACCCAAGAAATAGTCTAGTAGTGTCCAGAGAAGGATAAGCAAACCCAGCAGCCTTGAACTTACTCGGAATGTATGAAACAATCAGAGGAGTAAGGAAACTAGGAGGGAGATAACTGGGGCAAACTCTCTGTTAGAATCCCTCTGCAAACCTCAAGGTAAAGTTACTTCTCCCTCTACCTCCAGTTAAGAGAGAGGACCTAAGTGGATCTGAGCCTGATGCAAGACTCTTGCATTTGGAAGAGAATGTAATTGATGATGTGTGACTTCCATTTGGGAAATCTGGAAGACCTGGGATGGATGAACCACTGCTCTGTCGATGGACTAAAGCAAAAATGTTTGAGAAGGACATGAAACTTCATGCCCCCAAGAAAAGAAAGCATGAGTGATTCCACTGGGCCAAAAAGGGCGCAGGGCATCTGATATTCATACATACGCATACATAAATGAATGCATGGAATCACATTTACCTTAATTTGAGAAGCTGAGAAGGCCAGTTTGAAAAAAATGAGTATATTGGTGAGAAGAATTGAAAGCAATAAAATTGGAAAGCCAAAATAAGTTATCTGCTCTGCTTTAACTTGAGATGTAACAGAGCACCTAGATGTTACTTTGAGGAAATATTTAGGATAGGCTTGGAAATTCTTCCTTTTTATTCATCTGCCAGTCACCAGAAACAGCCTTTAAAATGATCAATCAGGATTTTCAACTTGCTCATAACCTTTCCAAGAAGCATACTCACAAAATAACATTTAACAGATTATGGACCAGTGCAGGACTGGCAAAATTTCATGGATGCTCATGTTGGCCCAGTCATTATAAGGTAATGATTAGACTTTAGAATCCACCAAATGTATTGATTAGTGCCCCAGATATTAACATCTGCTCCTATGACAATCCATCATGAAACAGGCAAGAGTAGGAAAAGGATTTTAAAAATTGTTTCCTTAAAGTTAACTTATGTTTCTTTAAATAACTTTCATTTGTGAACTGACAGCCAGCTCTTCACACAACCTGAAAGGAAAGGATACTTTTGAATTTAGGGCTCAACCCTCAGGGCTAGTCTTAAAGGAACAATCATACGTAGGACACATGAATGTCCTGCCTCAACTCTTGATATTGCAAGTTCAAGCACTATTTTATCTCCTAACATTCCTGCTGCAAATTAATTTCACTTATCTCTTGAGGGAGATTAATTTTATGTCCAGTTTTGATCTTCTTCCACTCTTTCTTTTTGCTTTGACAGAATGGTCTTTCTGAAAATGAGTCAGAAGCAGATCTGATTATGCTACATTGTGTTTAAATTCTCAATGATTCTTCTTTCCTTTCAGGATGAAGGTTAGACTGATCCAGATGGCAAAAAATATATCAGCCTTCAGATCTCAGCTTAGTTATTACATCCTTAGAGTAGCTTTCCCTGAGCTTTTCAACCAGGTAAATTTCACCTGTTAAGCCTTCATTGCAGCACACATTTGTTTCAGTTTTAGCATTTATCACAAGGGTATATTTACAACTGGCATCACTGTTGACAAAATGTGTCCCTCTCCCTAGTCTGTCAGTTCTATAAGGGCAGGAACAAAACATCTTTACAATCTATCCAATGCACAGCCACTAACATAGAAATAATTTAACAAATTGGAAAAACTATGAATAGTTGTTGATTTTTGATATGTGAATTAGTAGATAAATCTATGGTATTTACACACCACGATTCTATAAGTGTAGTAGGTGATGATGACATTTTGGGCAGAAAATAGCGTCATTGCCTATTCCATTCACAGAGTCATAGTGTGTTTTGGAAGATAAGTATTTCTTAAATCTCTTATTCCCAATGCCTCATTACTTAGCTAAGAAAATTAAAGCCCTGAAACCAAATGACTTGTCCAAGGTTATACAATCCGAATGAAAACTAGGTTTATAATCCGAGTCTCCACTGGTATGCTGAGCTTTTCATTTGATGTTATAGAGCTCCCCTTAGCCAATCTCTTTCCAAAAGTTCAAGTTGAGAGCCAGAGTCACAGTGAATTAGTGTAGCAGTTGAGTCCTGAATCATCATCTGAATCCTCCTCTATCCTTGGGGACCATCAAACAGATAGTGGATGATCCCAAGTCTGGTAGAATTGTATTTGGCACCACCTGTTCAAAGTCTAAGAAAAATTCTCTTCTTCCCTTTCTTAGACTAGTTGTTGTCTACATACATATCATGATCACGGGAGGACTAGGAAATTGAGTCTGAGGGTACTGGGGAAATACACATACTGCCTAAAAAAAATAATTCAATACTCGGAGACAATGATAGTAGCCCCATCCAGCCTGGTCACACAGTCACACAGGGGGCGAGGGCACAGCTTCAGCCACAGTTCATTCATTTCTACACTCTTTTAAAAAATGCTCTCATTTCTAAAGTGCTTTGATTCTAAAAAAAAAAAAAAAAGTCCCAAGGAATTCTTTTTCTCATCATTTTTTCTTAACTGTCCCTTTTCTGGTCATTTTTAAAAGAAGTTTGTTGTCTCTTCCTTATAACAGTGCAATTCAGTGTGAAGCGAACACCACCACTCATCCCGCCTTCATCTCAATGTCCCGTTACAGAGTGGGTCGGGTTAACGAATGCCTCTGCTCCCTTGGGTAGGGTGGGGTTACCCCTGGATAGTCAGGTAGAGTAGTAGGTTGGCCATTTAACCTCCCTCCATTCTCCATTTCACTCCCTTTCTTGTGAACACAAAGGAACTTTAAGGGATATGTCCTCAGCATTGAAATGCCAACCCTAGTTGGTACTTTGAAAACTCAAAGCCTTTTACAAGATGAATAGCAAACCGTGGATGACAGCTCCCGTGGAGCCATTATTGAATTGCAGCCCTGATGACTGCATTCCTTTGGATTTAGATAAAAGACTCCATACAAGACGAATGGTAGGAGGGCATCAAACAGGACTGTGTCCACACAGTGACAGAAGCAATCCAGTTGAAGAAGCTGTTGATTTCCCCAAGGCTACACACTGTTTCTTCCTGAGTAATTTGTATTAAGGAACTAAAGATTGTATATTCATCTTCTATTTATACTTTTCTCTAGAAATACAAATGTCTGGTTATCAATTCGGAGCCTTCTGCTCTTGCCTGGAAGGGAAATACCGATATGGGAACATGTTAATTATTTTGTATTGTGTTTTATTTAACCACAAAGCAGTGTGTGTAAAGGTTATAGACTGAGAGTTACAATCTATAATGATCAGATAAAAAGATTAGTCAGCAAATCAATAGTTCCCTGTACCAACAGGAAGTTCGGTATATTCAAGGCAACAATGAGTACAAAGGGTACAGATAAACATCGGGCACCTTTATTTAGATGAAAAAAATTCTGGAGAACTTCCACCACATCATTAATTATGTACCAACCTTCAGGAGGCTGAACTGGGTGAAGTGTCATTAGGAGCTTTTGGAATGTGCTGGAAAATGTTTCTGGCTCTATAAAAATGTGTAAAATCAGAGCTTTTTTTTTTTTTTTTTTGTCTGTTGGGCTGGCAGATGTTCACACAATCCCAGTTGTTCGAAATGGAAAGGGTTTCATGTATTGAACTTGCATTTTTGTGTGTCCTAAATCTTGGGAACAAGCGTGCAGCAGGCTTTAGCTTCAGAAGTACTATCAAAATTGTTTAAAACATGGATTTAAATGTTAATCTACTTAATAGGGAAATAGCCCCTTTTGCATTAGCTTTATCCTAAAATAGCTCGCGATGTTGACATCTTTTTTTTTTTAATTTAATCTTATGCCTCTGCAATGTAATGGATTTTGCTTTTATTAACTTTCATAGTAATAGTTTCCCTTACTTTTCCTGTTTTATTTGGCTTAATTACCTCCTTCCACCCTTCTTTTATATGAAAGCTAATCCATTGAAAAGTGAATTTGGATTGGCTGAACTGTGGACTTTGAATAGAATCTTCGGAGTGGAATAGAAGAGCTGTGTAAATTAAGATCTCTTCTGGAATTACATGTTCCTTCATCCACTTGCATAATACTATCTTTTGAATGGGGATCTCCCTTTTAGCATTTTTGATTTGGGTTATTTTCTGAAATCAGACTTATTCTTTTAGAGAATGATTCAATTATTCAGGAATTCATCAAGCTTAAAGCAGAATATCATTTATTTGCAATAGGGTCATGCAAAAGAACAGATCTCAACAAACTCATAATTTTTAGACATAGCTTTAATGGTGCCTAATAATGATTCCCGCTTTGTACCAATAACTAATACAAACAGAAGGAAAGAAAAGAAGAAAAATCTAAACTAAAGGAAACTTATAATTGAGTCTAGTAAAACAGTTTGATTTTCTTTGAAGCCATCCTCAGATATTACTTTGCACGATTGCTTTTAGCATTTTTTTAATCCACATTTTTGCATGTTAGAATAGGTGAGTGTTGATTTACACCTTCTGGGTCAAATTACTCCCTTAGATGTACTCTTATAACCCTCTCATACTAAATCTAATATGAAATATAGCCTATATTATCTTTCTTAAGTACAAAACTCAGAGAGAGACTGAAAGACAGAGAAAAACTGAGACTGTGTGGTTGTATATAGTCAATCTCTGGGTATTTGTAAACAACCCTGGCTTCTGCTGACTGCCAAAAAGAAATTGTGCTGTCTTTCCTGTAGCCTTTTAGAGGTTGTATGCTTGGCAACAGCTTCTTTGCACTGAGCTCACTTTGTGGCTATCTGTGAAACATTTGAACCATTAAAGAAGAATTCTGATTAGTTTTTATTCTAACCCATCAGCAACCATCTGCCTGATTGGCCTAGACCTGGGGTGCTCATAATTCTACTCACCTCCAGGGTAGACTAACAGTTGTTATTTTATTTAATGAAACACTTGACTTCTAATGTCTATGTAGCTGTAGGCTATAATTCCTCTCTGACTTCTTTCCCTTTCTGGCTCTTCTTCATTCTGTTTCTCCTTCTTTCTCTTTTTCCTTTCCTTCCATTTCTCCTTTCTTAACTCCACAGCAGCATTTAACTTTGCACAAAGTAATTTCATGTTCTGCCTTGACCGTGGGTCAAGCCCTTGTGTTTTCTGGCCTTGGTTACTAACATGAACTTGACAGTGTGAGGTGTTGTCTGTTTGGTTTGATTTCTGACTGTCAGTGGCAATAAAGGTTTGGTATATTTAAAGTGACTTTGTACTGTTGGGTCCATATAGCTCATAAGTTCCTGGGCTCATCACACCCCCTCCCTCTCTTTGGTTTCACATGTGTGTGTGTGTTGGGGAGAGGTGAAGGCATCTCTCTCTTTCCTTAGAAGCATGCCTAGTCATTGCAACTAGGTAGTTTCTTTATAGATTGGATACTAAAATAAAATAAGTCTAAAGGACAGATGAGAAACAGGATAGTAGAAAGGCACAGTGACATCTACTGTCCTGGAAAGAGCATTTCTGCTGCACAATGGACTGTCCACTTCCATGCATGGGCAGAATAGGGTGCACCCAGCATTCCTTCCCTCATGTGCTGAAATGTGAAAAGGATTGTCCTACTTTCGGCCACTTTCTTTTATTCTTCTACTCAAAGGGAAACAAAAAGCCAAGGTTACACAAGCACTATTTTCTTAGCAAGCTGTTGAGGAAGTGGCATTTCCATCCTTATTCCTATTCTTATATCGTTCCTAAGTCCAAGCAAGTGTTCATCCAGTGAGACGCTTTCGGAGAGGGGACAGGGGGTCAGGCTCAACCCTAGCCTGTCCTCAGCCTTGCTCATGTGTCCTGATGGATGCTGCATGGTCAGCCAGTCCCTACTGAGGCAACATGAATATGATGGAAGCCAAGAGCTACCAAAGGAATGAAAAGTACTCTTTCCCTTTCAGAAACTTGACGTATAACCTTCCTGTCTTATTCCCTTCCCCTTGACTATTCTATAGGTAAGTCATTACTGACTAACCTAATTAGTAAATGAGAGGCAAATTTATGATAGAACAGGCATTTAAAGTCCCGTGAACTAGGGAAATATATTTAACCTTTTTGAGCTTCAAACTCTTAATAGGCGATCAGAATAATAAAGCCCAAGTGACAGGGAGAATTATAAACTTTAAATTAGATGAACTGCTAAACTATATCTTCCTTCACTAATTTGGCCAGCAAATATTTAAATGTGTTTACCATGTTCTGATAAATATAATTACTTTCCTTTTCCCTTTTTTAATAATTACCTGTATTATCCACTAAAGGCTATAGCGTTGGTGCACAGGGGAACTATCTGGAAAGCTGATTAAATTGTAGACGCCTTTCTTTCCCTCCCTTCCTGATTCTCAAAGTTCTGATTCAAGATGTCTGGGGCAAAGTGATAGCACTCTTAACAAGCTCCAGGAGACAATGAGATGTTAGTTCCAGGACCACATTTTGGGCAGCACTGCCTTTGCTGTTTTATACCATCATTGAATATCTTGAGAGATGTTTTGCAGGAGAAACTTCACAGGTATCCTCTTTTCGGGCTGGAAGGATGGGGTACCTTCTACTCCAAGTGAGCTTTCCTGATACACACGCTTTGGTCAATCGTTCTATTGAGCTCCCAATCAGGTACATACAGAATATTGTTGTTTGTGATACTAGTGATGGAGGCACCCTTGCAAATTTCAGGCATGGTTTCAGCATATACAGTGCTTGTCATTTTCTTCCAGTAGCAATTTCAGGCTCTTTCTTCCCAGCCCATGACTGTCTCTTTGTTAAACCTCTGTCAGTAGCCCTACTGCAGCGATGAATCATACACTGAGGGCTTCACATGTGCTGGGTTTACTAAGCTGCCTTATGGGAGACTGTATATCAGATGGCCTCAGTGCAGCCAAAGCAATCTGTCACTTATAATTCTTGCTGTCACCTCATTAAGTATATGGTGATGTTGACAATGAAACATATTTTCATACAAATACACAACATACACACACAACCCCTAAATGCAACATTTCCTCCCCTTCTATTCAGATGTCTTCATAAATATCCAGGCATTGAAAGATTCATTGAGCAAACACATGTGCCAGGGTACTGTATATAACTGACAGAGGCAAGGAACACTCTCCATGGACACATAAAGCAATTAAAAATAACTGTGCTTCAAAGCCAGCTAACATGATACAAAGGTCAGGTCCATAAATACGGACCTGCTGGCTGTAATGTCTCTATCAAACAGACCCCCCAAACACACGGTTACAACAGTTCAGAACTCAAAGGTTAATGTTAAATAAAAAAATCTCTGAAATGATGCCATATTCATCCCATGCCTTTTCCTTCATGTGGTCTTTTTATCAAAGGTTAATATATGTGAATATAGTAGAAAGATTTTATCAAGGCCAAATGTGTGCCATCAGGAACTATTTTATTCCATGCAAAATATTTACCCTTATCTATATGATAAAAGGAAGGAGATACAGGGAATCTTCTGTAAGAGAAGAATGTCTGCCGCTTTCTTTCCCTCCTTTACGAGCCTGTTTTTACATTATCTACACTGAAGTTTGAATTCCACTCAAAGCTGTAGAGAGTCTGTTCCGAGGGCCAAGATAATTTTTGTAGTAACACACTGAGTGTGATAATAAGGTTTACGCATGCTTGTAAAGAATGTGCTGACAGATGGAAAAGAAGCCACCTCGGTCTGCACAGTATTCATTTTTATATATGTTTTAAAAAAAATCACACAACACCTGACTCCGATTCAAAGAGCAGTTCTTCCTTATGCTGTCTTCTAGGAACAGAAATATTTTAGAGTATATAGAAAAATTCTAACTCCCAATGGACTGATTCACTAAAATTTCAAGTTCTGTGCACATCAGAGTATCATAGGCTCCCGTATTACCATTCAAGGTGTCATGTGCAATGAAAAACTTCCTCTCACCATCCATGGACCTTTACTTAGTAAGTGCCTTAGATAGTGAGTGAGTAAATTCCCCTGAAAAAATATGTGAACAGAATGGCTTCCACAAAGAAGAGACTTTTTCTACTCTGCGTCTCTGTGCCCTGTCCATTCTCACGCATTAATTTATGTTCTCCAACTTGCAGTAGGCCTGCAGAACTCCAAACAAGAACATCCATGCAAATTCCTTTTCTAATTTCACCAATATACAATGCATTATCTCTCCTTTCTGGTCACCTGCTCTCCCCCACTCCAACTTTCATGTCTCGTGTCAAAGGATGAAATAACAATCACCATTAGGCGAGGGTATGGTCACACTTTCACCTCCTACAAGTAGGCCAGTAAAACCACCTGCCTCACCACACACCTTCTCCACTCTTAACTGTATTTTCAATCCAAAGAAACTCCTTTTTGCGGGTAAATTCATCCACCTGTTCTCTCTGTGTTCCTCCTACCATTTCAAGGATTGCTCTCTATTTCTTTTCCCTCCTCTTTTCCCATATTTTCAACCTCTTCTCTGCCAATTCTTTCTCCTAGAGTACTAAACTGGTTCGAAGAGTTTCATTTTAATTTTGTTTACCTCTTCCTCAATTTTCTACATGAGTTTCACCCTTACCTTCCTTTTCAACATGGTCATTAACCATCATTATTTGCCACCTTCTCTCTTCCAATAACTCTCAATTTTCAGAAAATCAGCATTAGATTAGAACTTTCACTTAAAAGGCATATTTATTTACTAACTTCATTTGGAACAGAAAGAGGAAGAAAGTGTGGACTTTGGATGCACAGGTGAGGGTTTCCATTCCAGTTTTTTAACTTCTTAGCCTTGTGACCATTGGCAGTTTCTTAGACTATTTATGTTCCAGGTTTTTTCTTCTGTCAAGGAGGGAGGATAATTTCATTAAAGTAAGATTTTTGGAGGAATAAAACTTATTCCTGAAAAAAATTACATTAAAAGCATCCAGAGGTGGTTAATAAGCATCAACTACCCTACTTACCAACTTGAGCTTCATTCTTTGACACTCAAGGACTGGTTGCTCTGTCCTTGAAATGCCTTCTCCCTGTTCATATCTAACCAGTTTCTTGTGTATCCTTTTGCTCCAAATTTGTCCCTGTCCTTTACACTTAATGTTAACATCTTGCCATTTTTTCTCCACTAAGTTTTTTTCTTGCTTTCTTAATCTCAATTTCCACAAAGGTTCAACTACCACTTTTGAGAATTCACTTTTTAAATTCTCTGCAACGTGGGCAATTTACACGTTGTATAACACATGACTAGAATATCAAATTGTTTACAGAACAGCCTCACATGAGAGAACTTAATTTTTGAAGGAAATTCAGATTTAAAAGTATAGCACTGAATCTATAGTCTATCTCTTTTATTAGAGATTAGATTATTATTATTATTAGTCAACTCTATCTCATGTCTTTTGTCTCAATAAACAACATGCTGGACACAGTGGCTCATGCCTGTAATCCCAGCATTTTGAGAGGCCAAGGCAGGTAGATTGACAGAGCTCAGAAGTTTGAAGGCTGAGCAAGAGTGAGACTCTGTCTCTAAAAAATAGCCTGGCTTTGTGGTAGGTGCTTGTAGTCCCAGGTACTTGGGAGGCTGAGGCAAGAGGATTGCTTCAGCCCAAGAGTTTGAGGTTGCTATGAGCTATAATGCCACAGCCCTCTACCCCAGGCAAAAAAGTGAGACTCTGACTCAAATTAATAAATAAATAAACAAGACCATCATGGGTGTACCTAAGACAATTTTAGGTGCTAGGTAATCACAACCCCATGGAGTTACAAAATAGTATTCTCTTTCCATTTTCTTTTCAAATACTTCAAAATATATCAAGGAAAAAGTTTCTCTTTTGGACTAAGTATGCTTTTAGTGCTTTCATAGTGCTTCAGAAACTATTATTTTAATAAAAGAAGATCAGTTTCAGAGCCTTTAACAAGTAGACTTTAAGACGATTGACTTTGTCAAATTTATGTTTCAATTCTATTTATGATAAATCACCCATTGCTTAAAAAAAATGAATCAACTTCCTCAGGAAGTGAATTAACTAAATAACAGTGAGCAATAAACCAACCAAACTGTTCCCTAAATGACTTTTAGTGTGGGTTTTAAATTGCAAATATGAAAATATATTCTCCAAAGAGACAATTCGGTTATACTTTAAAATGTTAAATAATCATGATCTAAAAAGTTAAAAGAAAAAAGGGGGAAGATAATAAAAGAAAGTACATTTATTTTAATTATCAGGCGATAGTTGCGAGATATATGTCATTTTTAAATAGACTTTTAATTTTAGAATAGTTGCATGTTTATAAAGAAATTTGATGGATCGTAGAGTTCCCATATAACCTGCACAATGTCCTCTATTATTAACATCTTCCATATGTCACATTTAATGATGCATTGTTTTAATTAATGAACCAACATTGTATATTTTCATTAACATTCATATTTCATTCAGATTTCCTTAGAGTTTAAACAATGTCCTTTGCTGTTTTGGTGATAGAGTCTGATCCTAGGTATCATATTACATCTAGTCATCATGTCTCCTTAGATTGCTCCTGGCTGTGATAGTTCCTGTGATTTTCCTTGGTCTAATTATCTTAATAGTTTTGAGGAATACTGGTCGTATATTTTATAGATGTTCTTCAAATATGATTGGTCTGATTTTTTCCCATGATTAGATTGAGGTTGTTGGTTTCTGGGAGGAAGACCGTAGATGTAATGTACCATTTTTATCACACCTTATCCAAGGTACATGCTGTTTATAAGACTCATCACTGTTGATGTTCACCTTGATCACCCAGCCAACATAGTGTTTGTTGGGTTTCTCTACTGTACAGTTACTTTTCTTTCTTCCACTCACTCAACACTGTAGTGTTGGGAAAGAAGTCAATATCTATAGGCCACCCTCAAGATGTGAGGAGTTACTGTCCACTTCCTTGAGGGTAGATTATTTATATATGTTATGCAATTAAAAAAAAAAAGTCCTTGGGAAATCCCAGGATGAAATGCAGAATGTGACAAACCAATCTCACTGCATTGCAAATGTAGGAAATAACCTCACCAAAAAGGATGAAGGGCAATACACAGCATTAAGTAATTTTAGAAATGAATAAAATCTTTAACATTTATTTTTATTGTTCCACATCAAAAATGCTAATTCACTAGTTCTGAGATTGTGCAAAGACAAATTCAGGAGGAGAAAATTCCCAAGCTATTCCAAATCTTATTGAATGTTGTGAGCTAGTGACATTACAGAAAATGTTTATAATGAAGATAAAAAGAGATAATATATGTATGCTGCCTTATGAAGTAAAAGGAATGCAAGATCAAATATGGAGAACACTTAAAAACTATTTAAAATTCTATATGTGTCTTCTAGAATATCAATAAAATGGACAATTTTTCAGAAAAGGTTTCTTTTGTAAAAATTAATCCTTTATAATGAAGCTTAAAACAATCTCATAAACATCAAAGAAATAGAAAATGTTATGAAGGAAAGGAAGTAATTATTAAAAGGTCATTCTCACCAAATAATTTATGCTGTGTTCTTTGAAACTGATTTTAACTATTTTTGATAATAGAAATTGATGATAAGGTTTCCAATTTTAATTATAATTCAAAAAACTCCTATACCAAACATAATAAAAATAGAATATTAAAAAGGAGGCTAAACATCTTTAGAACTGCAATTACAAAGTATTAGGAAATCAAACATAGCTGTTTATTAAAAGACAACACACTCTGACTACATAGGTTTTTATTCCAGGAACACACTAACAATTCAATATTAGAAAACCAAGTAATAATTCATCACAACAATCAAAGCAGAAGAAAGAAAATTTTATCTTCATAGACACTGAAAAAGTACTTTAAAATAATTCAACATAAATTATTGATAAAAATGTTAGTAAATTAGGAATAGGAGATCAAGAATAAATCTCCAAGATGATGAAGGCTGTCTGTTTCAAGCTGACAATTCACATTATGTCTACTTATGAACCATTAGAATCATTCTCCCTGAAGTCAGTAATAAGACAAAGATCATTCATTGCTTTTCAGTTAATTTATATTAAGTAAGGTTAGTGATGTATGTTTTATAATCAATAAACTCTATTAAATGTACAGTGTAATGATTTTAGACAAGTGTAGTAACATAATCATTAGAGTAAATTTAAGATATTTTCTTTATTTAATCGTGTTCTTTCTTGGCCCCCTTTCCCCTCTCAGACCCCAGCCTTACTTTTTTGATATCTCTCCCTATACATTCATTTCCTTAGAATTTCACATCATATAGTATGTAACTTCTTCATAATGTATGATACTTTCAAAATTCATGCAGTTTGTTGTATGCATCAGTAGTTCATTCTTTTTTATTGCTGGCTACTATTCCAATATATTGGGTATGTGACAAATTGTTTATTCATAAAATGATAAATATTTGCATTATTTCTGTTCATTTATTATGAATAAAACTATATAACCATCTATCTATCTGATATGTATGTATTTTCCTGAAGAAAGGTTTTTAGTTTTCTTTAATCATACCCAAGAGGAAAATCTTAGTACATTTTCAATTGCTATAACAGAATAATACCACAAACTGAATACTTTTTAAAGAAAAGACGTTTATATCGTACAGTTCCACAGGCTGGGAAGTCCAAGATCAAGTAGCCGACATCTAGCGGGAGCTTTGGTACCATGTCATCACATGATGGAAAGTGGAAAGGAAAGAGAACAGGAGAAAATAAGAGGGGAAGGTGGCCAAACTTGTTTGTTTTGTCAGGAATCCACTCAGGTGAGAACTAACACACTCCCTTGGTAATGGCATTAATCTGTTGGTGAGAATAGAGCCTCGTGACTTCATGACTCTTGAAGCTCTCACCTGTCAGCAGTGTTGTACCGGGGCTTAAGTTTCCAGTATAAGAACTTTGGGGAAATAGTCAAACAATAGCAAGTAGAGTTACTGAGTCAGTGTATACCTAAATTATAAAGATAGGTCAAGCTATTTTCTAGAATGGCATACCATCTTACATTTCACAAGCAAGATAGGAGGACTTCTGGTTTTCCAAATCATCACCAAAATTTAATATGGTCATTATGTTTAATTTTATCCATTTTAGCAGATGATAGTAACATCTCATGGTGATTTTTTAAAAATTTGTATTTCCACAATAACTAGGGGTATTTGAGCATATTTTTGTACAAATATTTTCCTTCTGTGGTTTTTTTGTACATTAACATGTTATTTGTGAATAAAGTAGGTTTTCAAAAATGTATCTTTATCATGAAATCTTAACATCAGAATTCTCTTTTAATTTGTCTAAACTTTAGAATCATCATCTCAATTAGCAAAAATAAAAAAAATACAAATCTGATTTAATCTGCATTGAGATCACCTTGAATCTGACACATGTATACTGCTACTATATATAATTAAAATTTTTTTAAAAAATTATTTTATAAAATAGCATTAAAAAACATTAAATATACTGTCTTCGAACATTAAATTTAAAACATTAAATATACTGTCTTATTTCTATTTGTCCCATATAGTTTTGTTTATTTTTACTTAATTTCAGACTCACTTTAGATTGAGTTTTTTTAATATTCCTTTTATCATTATTATTAGCTTATTAATTATAGTTATTTTATATCATCTATTACAGCTATTTTAGTTGCTCTAATGTTTATGTCTTTATATCTCTAATGTTTTTATCACAATCTGCTGCTCAAAATATATCACGTTATGTAAAGCACAAGTAAATTAAAGCAGAGCACATTCAAATTACTCTGTTTCATACTTTGTGCTATTTCTAGTTGTACATTTTATTTCTACACATGTTATAAGTGCTACAATACTTTAGTCCTATTTTAGCTCTAGACAGTCACTTGTTTAAAGAGCTTAAATGTAAAGAATAATATATTTCATTTTTGAACACATTTTTACTTCTTCCCAGATACTGTTACATCTTTGGGTAAATTCATGTTCTGGTATCCTTAGCCTTCTGCCTTGGAATTTCCTTTAAAATTTCTGATACTGCAGGAAAATCTACAGTGATAAATTCCTCTGGCTTGTCTATTTCTGAATATGTCTTTATTTCACCTTTATTTTAGAAATGTATCGATAAAGTTTATTTTTAAGATAGTTTTGTATTTACAGAAATACTGAATGAGTGGTAACCATGTTTCTTGTATACCCCCCCCCCCCCCGCTTACTTTCCTCTCTATCAACATCAACAACACCATATGTTGCTTACAATTCATAAGCCAGAACTGGCACACTCCTGTCACGGTTCATCCAGATTTCCTTAGTGTTTGTCTAATGTCTTTTTTGTCTTCCAGGACCATCTATGATGCTATTTACATTTCACGACCATGTTTCCTTAGATTCCTCTTGTTTGCTACTGTCTCTCAAGCTTCTCTTGGTCTTGATGGTCTTCACCATTTTGAGGAATACTGATTGGGTATTTTGTAAAATAACTTTCAACCGAGATTTTTCCGATGCTTTTCTCATGATTAGATTGGGGCCTGGGTTCGCAGGAGGAGGAAGACCACAGAAAGGCAGTGCCATTATATCAAGTTTACATACTATATATCAACATGACTTCTAGCACTGCTGATGTCATTATAACTTTGATCATTTGGCAAAGACAGCATTTTTCAGTTTTCTCCACTGTTAAGTCACTATTTTCTCTGTTTTGTTTTCAAACTGTAATCTTTGGAAGGAAAACACATGTGTGAAGTCTAGACTTAAAAGAGTGGGAATTTATACACTGCTCCCTTTAGGGTGAAATATCTACATAATTTACTTGGATTCTTCTGCAATGGAAATTGTTGTCCTCTTCCCCATTTAATTATTCAATAATTTATTTACATTAGTATGGATACCTTAATAACTATTTTATACTTTGGCCTGCAATCCAATACTACTTTAATTTTTTTTTAAATTTTTGCTAAAATTTTTCACATTTGGCCCTTGGGAGCTCTTTTAAATGGCTCCTGTGCACATCAGACATATCCCCATGAAATTTTTTAAAACTACTTCTGCCAATACAAGATGCTCCAAGTTCATCTTGTACATTTCCTCCCCCATTCTAATAATCAACTATTTTTGAGAAAGCCCTGGTTCATACATACTATTAGAGATTAGTATTACAAAACAACATGTGCAGGCAAGATGTACTCACTGAGGTAAGCACACTAAGGTGTAATTTCTGTTGTTCCTCTTTTTTTTTTTTTGAGACAGAATCTCACTATGTCACTCTTAGTAGAGTGCCGTGGCATCATAGGTCAAAGCAACCTCAAACTCTTGGGTTTAAGCGATTCTCTTGCCTCAGCCTCCTGAGTAGCTGAGATTATAGGCACTTACTACAACACCCAGCTATTTTTTTGTTGCAGTTGTCATTGTTTAGTAGGCCCAGGCCAGGTTTGAACCCGCCAGCCTCAGTGTATGTGGCCAGTGCCCTAACCACTGAGCTATGGGCAACAAGCCCTATTTTGCCTTCTCAGCTGACAGAGCAATATACATGGATGTATATATATACTAACCCATTTATGTACATATAGCTGTAGATACTTCTATATGCAGACATTTGTATCTATATTAAGTTAACTATGGTTTCATACTAATAGTTCCAACTGAACCCACTAATATTTGAATAATTCTGGCTTCTATTTACTAATCTGTAAATAATCCAACGATGAGATATATAGCTTCTTCCATCTGCCATTCATTTATTTAATTGTTTAATTCCAGCATACATTTATAGCAGTATCACAACTGCTATCTTATAGCATCCTGGACAACAACTTTATTAACTAAAGTTCTGGACTTCTGTACAGTTGCTTTGCTTTTAGTTTTAGACTCCCTTCATATCTAATGCTACTTAGCTCAGCACCTCTTCCTCACTCAATCATTTAAGTGTTTTTATAGATTTTAATACAAATAAATTCTCTTGTCATAGTCTGCATTCTTTTCTGAAATTCTCTTCCTATTTGTTTTTTTTAAAAACTTGCATACATCAAGGTTCACTCTTTATGTTTTTAAATAGATTTTGACCAGGTCTAATGGTATGGTGTCTGTGATGACAGTCTTATATAGTTCGCCACTCTGTAAGTCCCCCGTGCTTCACCTGTTCATGCCCTTTCCCCAAACCCCTAATAAATACTGATCATTTATTTTACCAACTCTAGTATTTTTGCCTTTTTTAGAATGTCACATAATTGCAGTCATCTAGGATGTCACCTTTTCCTACTAGTTTATTTCATTTAACAATGAGAATCTAAGATACTTCAATGCCTATTTTGTTTTTGCTTTGCTGAAAAATATTCTGTTACATGTACATACCACAGTTTGCTTATTCATTTACCTACTAAAGGAATATTGCTTGCCTTCAGTTTTTTAGCTGTACAAATAAAGCTGCTACATATGTGCAGTGCACTTTGATGGTCAATCATTTTTAACTGGGTTGTGCACATTGAGAATAATACAATTGCTGAATCATAGTAAGACCCTTCAGATTTCTAAGAAAGTCTTGGACTAAGTATAAAGTGGTTGTAGTATTTTACATTCCCATGAATAAGTATTTCTGTTGTGTTATATCCTTAGATACCAGCATTTGACATTGTTAGGTTTGGGGATTTTAGCCATTCTAATAAGTTTGTAGTCTTACATCATTTTTTGATATTAAAGTAAATGGTATTATGTTTTAATTTCAAATCCCAATGGTTCATTGCTGGCTTAAAAAAAAACAGTTGTCTTTTGTTTATATACTTCGTATCCTATAACCTTGCTGAAACCACTTATGAGTTATGTTTTTTTCTTGTTTCCTTGGGATGTTCTTTATAAGCAATCTTGTCATCTGCATTAAAGACACTTTTATTTTACAATTATTACTTATTGCGCCAGGTAGGACCTCCAGTACAATACTGAATAAGACTGGGGCGAGGAGGCATCTTTGTGTTGTTACTGAACTTAGGAGAAAAGTACCCAGGTCCAAAGCATTAAGTACAAAGTTGCTTGCATTTTATCAAGGTGAGGAAGTTTTTTGAGTTTTTGTCATGAATATGTGTTGCGTTGTTCAGTGTTTTTCTGTATCTGTTGACATAATTATGTTTTTTGTTCTTTAGCATGTCGATATGATAGATTACATAAATTGACTTTCAAATGTGTAACTAGACTTGAATAATTGGAATAAATACCACTTGGGCATTTTATATAATTCTTTTTGTATAGAACATTGTTGGATTCACTTCACTAACATTTTGTTAGAGATTTTTGATTTGTATTCATAACAGATCTTAGCATGTAGTTTTCCTTTTCTGTAATATCTTTACTTGGTTTGGTATTAATACAATGTTGACATCATAAAATTAGTTAGAAAATGACCATTTTTATATTCAGGGAGTGATTGTAAAGTGATATTGTTTCTTAAATATGTGATAGAATTCATCAGTGAAACCATCTTGATCTATCTAGCACTCTCTCTTTTAAAATATTAACCATTCAATTTATTTTAAAAATTATAGATTTACTCAGATTATCTATTTCCCCTTTTGTTAGTTTTGGGACTTCGTGTGTTTTATAGAAATGATCTGTTTTATATAAGTTATTAAATGAGTGGGCCTAGAGTTGCTCATAATATTCCTTTATTATCCTCTTAATGTCTAGGGAATCTGTAGTGATGATACATTTTTCATTTATGATATTTAAACTTTTCCTTTCTGTCTTTTATAGCCTAATCAGAGCTTTATTTATTTTACTGATTTTTTTTTAAATATCATTTGATTTTGGACTTTCTCTATTGATTTCCTGATTTTAATTTCACTAATTTCTATTAAGATTTTACTATTTATTTTCTTTTGTTTGCATTAGGATTAAATTGCTCTTTTGCCTTTAGGTTCCTTAGGTAGAAACTTAGATTTTTTATTTTAGATTTTCTTCTTTTCTAATATGTGGAGTCAGTGCAATAAGTTTCTATCTGAGCTCTGTTTTTCAATGTCCCACAAATCTTAATAAGTTGTATTTTCATTTGATATCACTCAACATATTTTAAAGATTTCTCTTGACATTTTTTGTTGCTATTTGACTGATACATTATTTAGAATTGTTAGTTAAATACTATGGGGTTTTCCAGAGTTCTATTTACTTCTAATGTACTTCCATTGTGGTGTGAGAACATAATTTGTATTATTTTAATTCTTTTACATTTTTAAGGTATTTTTATGGTTTAGAACTTTGTGTATCTTTTTGAATGTTCCATTTGTTCTTGAGAGGAATGTACACTTCATTGTCATTGAATGAAGTGTTCTATGTCAAATAGATTCAGTTGATAAATGGTGGTGTTCCTTCCAACAAGACCCTTACTGATTTTCTACTGGTTGTATCTATCAATCACAGTATGAGGAGCATTGAAGTCTCTAATTATAATAATGGACTTGTCTATTTCCTATTGCTTTTCTCTTAGTTTTTTGCACTGTGTAGTTTTATTAATTGTTTTTAGGTGGATACACATTAAGAATCATAATGTCTTCTTAGACAATTGACCCTTTTATCATTATGTAATGCCTGTCTTTATCTCTGATAATTTTTCTTGTTCTGAAGTCTACTAAATCTGAAATTAATATACCTATTCTCACTTTTTGGGGATTAGTGTTAGCATGGTATATCCTTCCACATCCCTTTACTTTTTATTTAATGTAAGTCTCTAATCTAATACTTACAGTTGAGCCTTATTTTTTTGTTTGTTTGTTTGTTTAATCCAGTCTGACAGCCTGTCTTCTAATTATTGCATTTAGATGACTCCCATTTGCAGTGCACATTGACACATTTTGATCAGTAGCTATCGTGTCTGTCATTGTTATGTTGCACATACCCTTTATTTATTTTTAAAATTTCTACTTACTCTCTGCTTTATCTAATTTTAACTGAGCCAAATGGCTTTCCCCCCCGCTTAGGATAACAATCATACTTTTTAAAGTTTTGAGTGCCTGCCCTAGAGTTTGCAATATACATTCACTTATAACTAACCTAAGTCTACTTTCAATAAACCGTGTTCTTCATGGTTAGTGCACTCTGTTACCTTATAACACAGCATGTCTAATTTATCTGTTTCACCCCTTTTTACTTTGCTGTACTTCATTTACCTACTATATTTTATAATCAAGCAAGAATTATTAGTTATTTCTTTAAACAAGCAATTATCTATTTGATCAATCAAGGGAAAGAAAAATGAAGTAGTTTCATTTCACCTATATTAATTCCTTTGCCACTGTGTTTCATTTCTGTGTATAAATTTTTTAGTTACTCACTTATATAATTTTTCTTTTCTCTTGACAAACTTCTCTTAACATTTTGCAGGGCAATTCATTCGTGATAAACTCTCTTGTGTTTCGTCTGTCTGAAGAACTCTTTACTTATCCTTCACTTTTGCAGGATAATTTCCCTGATTATAGAAATCTAGGTTGGTGGTTTGCTTTCATTTCTATATTTTAAATATTTCATTCCACTGTCTTCTTGTTTATGTAGTTTCTGATGAGCGGTTTACTTTAATTCTTATCTTTACTCCTCTGCAGGCAAAGCATTACCCCTCTATGTCTGCCTTTTTTCTAAAATTTATCTTTGTCTTTGATTTACTGCAGTTTAAATACGTTTTGCCTGAGTGTAGGGTTTTTTGTTTGTTATTTTTTGTTTGCATTTGTACTCCTTGGTAGTTTTTGAGCTTCCTTTATCCTTTGTGTGGTGCCTATCATTAATTTGGGAAAGTTCTCAGCCATTATTTGTCCAATGATTATTCCATTTCTTTATTTTTTTGTCTCTTCTTTTTAGTTAAATTTGGCCTGTATAACACTTTTTTAAATTGACCCACAGTCCTTGTATATTCTTGTATTATTTTTCATTCTTATTTTGCTTTGCATTTAGATAGGAAGTTTTTATTCACATGTCTTCAAGCTTACTAAAGCTTAAAGTAATTAGTTTTCTCTGCCATGAATACTTTCTAATGAGCCCATCCAATGTCATTTCATTTCTGTCACAATATGTTGAATTCCATTATATCTTTTTAATTTTTTCATCAAGTGTCCATATTTATGCTTAATACATTTTTGTGTTGTATACTTTTTCCTTTAGACATCTTAAGATATTAATCATGTTATTTTAAGTTTTCTACCAAATAATTTTAAGGTCTATGTCCACAACTAATTCTCATTCTGATGCTTGTTTTGTCCCTTGAGATAATGTGTTTGGCTGTACTTTTTTTTTGAAATCTGGACATGATGTTGAAAGGAGACCTGTCTAGGGGAGGCAAGAATGAGGCCCTGGAAAATGGCCCCTGGTGGAATAAAACAATAAGAGAGCGATAGCCTCACAACTTGTGTAGCCTCACAGTCCCCAGGACAGGGAAATGGAAGCTTGCACCTAACATTTATGACCCCATAGAAATGGGTGAAAGGTCAACTGAAAACTAGTGGTAAAATGGAAATAGGTGGGAGGCCAGCTGAAAACTAAAAGAATCATGAAAATGGGTAAGGGGCCAACTGGAAACTATGCATTCCTGTATCATGTATGTCAGGAGAAAATATGATAATTGGCACAATATAGAATCCTTACTTTGTATATAGACAGAGCCAATCAGGAAAAGAGAACATATGGAAAATTACATAAGCCCCCAAACAGAGGAGTTTCGGCGGCAAACTGGAAAGTTTTCCATCACACTGGAAGCATTTCTGTCTCCCTTTCATTATTTACCTATAATAAATTTTCTGCTTTTGCTTACTCACAGTCCATGTATCCATTCTTCTATTCCTAACACCAAGGACCTGGCATTAAAATTCTGGTATCCATGTAATAAAAACTAAGATAAACATATTTTTACAGTGGGTTATATGTTAATAGTGCTAAGAGGGTGGCTGTGTTCAATTTTTTTTTTTTTTTTTTTTTTGCAGTTTTTGGCCGGGGCTGAGTTTTAACCTGCCACCTCCAGCATATGGGGCCAGTGCCCTACTCCTTTGAGCCACAGGTGCCACCCAGCTGTGTTCAATTTTTCCTGCATGTCTATATGCCCAAAGCTTCAGTCTCCTCCAGTGTGCCTATTCATTTCTCCCCTTTTCCTAAGAACATCTCTTTCAATCAACTCTGAGACTTACAATGTTTTCCATCGTAATAATCTACTGTTATTATGTTAGAGTTCTGTTGGTGTGGTAGTAAAGATTGAGGGCAGGGAAGCATTCTATAATTCTACAATTAAATCTTCACTGTTAGTCAGACTGAATCCCTGGGCTGTGAATTCTTAACCTTTCTCCCACTCTCCCTTAGCATGAATAGGAAAGCTAGCAGAGGAAGGGAATGACTGACTAATTGCCTTTCTTCCAGGTAGATAAAGCTCTGATAAAATAGGTTTCCAGGAAGATCAAGCCTTTGATACAGTGAATGTTCTGGGTGTATTTAATGGTTACTTTTTAACCATTGGTTAAATGGTTACTTTTTTCTTCCCCTCCTAATTGAAACCCTGGGGAATGTTTCTCGATTTCAATATTGAGAACATGATAGAGTTCCTGGGGGTAAAGTTTATGAAAATGTGGGACAGAGAGTGGGATCTAAGAAACTACCCCCTAGAAGTTTTACAGTCTCACTGTAAACCACATCCAGCCTTCAGCAGTTCTTCACAATTAACCTTTCAGGAGTTCCCAGCACTTTATAGCTCCAGTGGTTTTCAGTACTGGTTGGGTGATTTGGGCTGTGATTTTCTGTCTTCTTCTATCTCTCCAGTTTTTATGGTTGCACTTTGCTCCGTCATGTTAATCCTCTGATGGCTAAAAGATAAGTTGTTGATTTTCATTTTGTTCACCATTTTTTTTATTGTTGTAAGGATGAAAGTGATGATTTCCAGTATCTTCCCATGTTAAAGCTGAAAACAGAAATCTTGCATTTGTTTTTCAAAGACATTATTAGTGGATATACACTTCCAGGTTGACAGTCATTTCCTTTCAGTACTTCAAAGATTGTTACTGTACTATTCTTACAATTGCATTGTTTCTCATGAGAAATATGCTCTGTTATTTCTGAACACATAAAGAGATATGAAACCACCATGGGTTTGAGAAGATGAAGACCAATAGCTTGAAAATTACTGAAATATTCATTTAAAGATGAATTGCCATATTTGGAGCAATAAATATGAAATAATATGTCATTTGGGAGAGCAAATTCTAGAAGAGTAGCTTCTAAGCTTCTGATTGTTTTGCCAGCTTAGATATATTTTATGACCCCAGAAACTGAGAAAGTAACGTTTAAATACTCTCATGACTTCATGGATAATAACAAAGGCCATTGTTACTTAGGAAGGTAGAAACTGTTCTAAAAGAAGTAGTAAGAAATAGTGGTGACTTTTAGCAACAGTATTAATAAATCAAGAGCTTAGGTCCTAAATTCCACCGTGTAGCGGGAGAATTGGCAGAATTTAGGAGTACTAAAAACTCTGATCTTCTCTGCGATAGAAGAACATTATCTTAAAGATCGAACACAAACTAAAGGGATACTTAATCACAGTTGAAACTCAGAAAGTAAATAGGGATAGCCCTCCAAATTAGATAACTATTTTTTTAATTCTTGCATTAAATAGTATTTCTAATAATTTGGCTATAAAAGAATGTTCTCAATTTTAGGGCTAAGTTTCAGAGTTTTAAGACAAACTAATAGTATAGCTATTTACTTCATAGACAAGCAGTACCAAAGAGTATAACATATACTTTTAGTCTCACCATTACTGGGCATGCATTTTATTAGCAAGTAAAATACATGCAACAAAATGCGTTATTATGGTTTATTTATTATAACATTTTACTTGATGGAAGCTTTGCACAGTTTTCACATTGGCTCCCCAAAACTTAAGCATTAAGAACAAACAAAACTGACATGGAAAACCTAAATATTCTGGAAGCATAGTAAATATATTATACCAATGTATATATAACCTGAAGACATGATATGATAATATAGATCTTATTAATTGAAATTATCAAACTGAGATGTAAGGGGCAGAATATAGTATAAGACAAGAGGTGTCTAAGGCTTAGATGGGGGCATACAAATTGTGATTTTATTTGTGGGCAATTTTATTTATTTAACCAATGTTTTAGAAATTCTAGTATATATTACATACTTTTCACTTTAAAAAGCAGCAATTCAGGATCCATTGCTTTTATGCAAAAAATGTGCATTCTCAAGGAAAAGAATTAAATACAACAGGTCACAGTCTCTAACAGGGATAGTTACAGACTATCTTAAAAGTGCATAAGGAACCTTGTGTAAATGAGGAGGTAGGGGAGTCATGCAGTTAGGAGAACAGATGTAGAAGTGAAGAATCACAGAGTCTTAGTCTGTTTTCTATTGTTATAAAACAATACCTGAGACTGGATAATTTGTAAAGGAGAGAAATATATTTGGTTCAGAGTTTTGGAGCTGGGAAATACAAGCACATAGCCATAGCTTTTGACAGGAGCTTTTTTACTGCATCATAATATGACAGATAAGTAGAACTGGAAGCAAGCACAGAAAAAATGAACAAAACATGATGAGCAGCCTCACTTTATAATAACGAAGACTTGCAGTGATTATGCGAGTCCCACGGGGCAAAAACTCACTTCCATGAGAATTAGCCCAGTCCCACCAGAGCCACATCAATCTCTGTTAACAACTTAATCACCTCTTAAAGTCCCAACTTCCCAACATTGCCACACCAAGAAACACATTCCCAAAGCATGAATTCTGGAGTATGAGGTCTAACAAGTAAGGTCATGAATTCATCCTAGGAAAAGCGCTATATACCTCATTGACGAATAGCACTATGGTCACCTTTGAAGTATTCTCCTTGGGAAGCTATGCACTGATGCCAGCACCTAGCCCATCCTTAAAAGCAATTTGGAACTTTTTCTGAAATGACAGTCAAAACTGTGTTCATATTACCCTTGATGTCCTAAATGTTATCAGCATATCTTCCTTTTAATATTTCCTTTACTTTCAAGAAAATAAAAAAGTCATTGAGGGATGGATCAGGTGAGTAGGGAGAGTGTTCCAATATATTCATTTGTTTACTGGTTAAAAATTCCTTCATAGATAGTGCTGTATGAGCTGCTGTATTGTCATGATGTAAGAGCCATGAATTCTTGGCCAAGATTTTCAGTTAAGCTTTTCCTAGCTATTTCTCTATTGACATTTACTTGGTCTGCTATATTCTCACAGTCATCTAATGATTTTGATGCACAATCTGATGCTTTTTTGCATTTTCATCAGTTCTGGACATTATTGGCCTTCCTGACTTTATCAGTGACATTTTCTCTCCCTTCAGAAAAATGTTTAATCCATTTGTACACTGCTGTTTTCCTCATGACATTGTCCCCATAAACTTGGACTAAGATGTTCCTGATTTCATTTCCACTTTTGACTAGTTTAACAAGATACTTAGGAACATGTGTTTATTGCTCTATTTCAAGTGCCAGCATTTTCGTGACAACACATAAAAACACCCACCAGAAGTAATGAACACCACCCAGGAAGACACTGCCACATGTTGCTACAAACACAGCTGTGAGTCCCTGATGTACCAAGGTTATGAAACCTTACCGACCTGTTTGTACAGTGCTGTCAACTAAACTCATGTCGTATAGCTGCTAAAACCATATGTCACATCCATGTTCTATACATTCTGAAAGGCTGGGTTGTATGCAGCAAATATGCAAAAGCAGTAAGGTGAATCCTAGAAGTAAATGCAGGAGGGGAAGTTAGAAAGGCTCATTTTTTTCCCAATAAAAATGGACCATCTAGGGCTGTGCCTGTGGCTCAAAGGAGTAGGGCATCAGTCCCATATGCCAGACATGGTGGGTTCAAACCCAACCCTGGCCAAAAACTTAAAAAAAATGGGCCAGCTAATTTAAAGGAACATTAGATACCTTTGAGATCAATGTCATACTGAATATCAGGATTTACTTAACAAAATTATGTAGCTATTTCATGTCATATCCTAACCCTTCTACTGTTAAAACCCATATGGTTGCATAGAATTAAAGCCAGGATACTCATAATTCTTAGATACTGTTCTACCTAGTGGCTCATGTATGAGACATTCTCCCTTGAGGATAACTGAATTTATGTGTAATTCTTGTTATCCTGCATATAAATTCATCTGTATCTCTGTCAATAGAGAATGAATAGATAAAAGTTATGTTATAGAAGTAAACTCAAATCTTCTCTCATTTATAACAAGTGAGTCTCAGACTTGCAGTCTTTAATTATTTTCACTAACACATCACTTGGCATTCAGCAACCAATTGACAGAAAAAAGTGTGTCCCACTGGGAGATGTGTGGGAGAACGGCAGTTCTAAGGAACGTTGCAATTTTGATTCTGTTTTCTCACTGCTTTCCTAGGGCTTAGGGATCTCTGTCATTTTCCCTGAATTTCTCTTTTTCATTTTAAATACTCTCAGATACCTCAAGAACTGATTTAGAATTGGTTTTCATTGCCCTTACTATCTGCGTTGTGCTCATCTGAGTGGACCTTGATCTACTAATGTCTTTCAGTGGGTGGCCCCAGGAGTAAATCCCATTACCACAACTCTGCAGTGGCTAATGAAGACCCTGGAATAGCTGCCCCTCTTGTGAGTTTTGCTCTGTATTTTGGTTACTGCTGGCAAACGTTCAATGCAATTCTTTTAACTGCTGTATTTCATTATTGGCTTATCAAGAACTTGTGGTCAGTGAAAATTTCAAGTATTTATTTTATTTCATTTTATTTATTTTCCATATTAGTTTCCAGTGAACTTTCTTTTTTAATAAGGCTGAATACTTGTCTCTGTTGTGATTTCTGAGCAAGGAATACTGCCTGGGTTGAAACGCAGTTCTTATATTTACCAGACATTTGGTGTTAGATGAAAGCCTGCCCATGCCTTTCTTCCTTATCTCTAAAATAGTGAAAATGACAGTGTCTACCCCACAGGATTATTTTGAGAACATGAGTTAATCTACACAACATGCTCAGAACAGAACCTGGTACATAGCAATGTTATGAAAATGTTGACTCCTATTATTCTGATATGAAACCCACAGTATTTTCTTTTTGCCTTAACTTCAATAGAATACCCCATGGGGCATCTGATAAGTCAATCTCTACTCTTATTGTTCCAAGAAAACCAGATCTACAAACTAGGAAATGAAAATATTTCTAAAATTCTAATCCATATGTGTTCATTACTTGTAAACATTTCCCTTTCTTCATCTTATCTGAAATTAAAAGTAAGTTGTTAGGTTTTGAGCTTCCAGAGAAAGAAAGCAAATTTCTTCCAGAGAAAGAAGGCAAAAATCCCTGCTAGAAGATAAAGGGAAAAGAAAGCTATTCCTTCCAGCCAGGTTAATTTTTTTTTTTTTTTTAATTTATTAAATCATAGCTGTGTACATTAGTGCAATCATTGGGTACAGCGTGCGGACTTCATATACAATCTGAAATATTTTCATCCAACTGTTTGACATAACCTTCATGAGATTTTCTCGTTTATTATGTGAAAACATTTGGAATTGCCCCATTTTTTTTATTGTCTTTATTATTAAATCATACCTGTGTACAATAGTGCAATCAAGGAGTACAATGTGCTGGTTTCATATACAATCTGAACTATTTTCATCAAACTGATTAACATAGCCTTCTGGGTAACTGGTGGGGCCATACCTACGGTGCATCTTAGAAGGGTACAGCCAGGTTAATTGTAGGAGAGGAGGTGGAATAGTGAGCAAAGGAAGTCTCTTGGCCTCCCTCACAGAAGGGAAGAGACATCGCAAACAAAGGAAAGATAAAAGCAACGAAACTCTGATGAGTTCCTCTTGCGCAGTCTTGAGAGAAGTCCTCTGTGTCCTGTGGCTCTTTTCTGACTTAGGTGTAATTGATGCGCTGTGGTAGAAGCTGAGTCCAAGTTATCATTCTGGAGCTTCAGGACCCTGACCTTGAGAGCTGGGCAGTGCCCAGGGAGTGTGCGTGTGATGGGTGATTGTGGGTGTGATGAAGAAGACAGCTGATAGGCTGCTTAGAAATCTTAACAGGGAAAGTCACTCTGACAGCTGGGATGTGGCTCCACAACTAAGGCCAACAGAGCAGCAAGGAGACTGATCTGCTCTCTGGAGGCATCCTCCAGGCTCATCTCTGGAGACCCACGAGAGGTGGGTCTACGGATTCTCACAAAGTCAAAGGGATAGGAGCCCCAGAGGCAGACAGCAACCTCCCCACCAGCAGAAAAACCAGAGGCTGGACCTGGTGCCCATCACAGGAGTAGCTCTTTACCCAGAATCCAGCCAACACAAAAAGGCTAAAAGCTTTGTCCTGCTCTGAGATACCAGCTTGGTAAGGTAGCAACAGAAAGGCGAATGGTCTTGATGGAAAACTTACATGACAGAGACTCGTTTAAACAGAAAGAAAAGGGATGTATCCATAATTGGCAAGTTTTGCCAACCTACATACTATCCTCTGGGTGGGGACTCTTGAAAGAAGATTCAATGGCTTTAGAAAATTAAAGATGTGTTTCTTTATTCATATATTTGCTGACTCTTTAACCTTTCTTTAATAATGCCCTGAGTTTAAAGCTCTACATCGCATACTGGTATGTAGACTTTGGATTAATTTTTTTGTAGACTAAAGTAGCAGTATCCTTTTATATCTTTCTCAAGGCATACAGATAAGTTTGCTTTTTAGCCACTAATGGGAAACAAGCCTGCTCTAAGGTAAGAGCCGGCAAAGCCTTGTGACGGAGAAGTACAGTAGACGTATTTTTCCCTATCTCTTGTGGTGGGAATTGGACCTTTATCATTTTTTTTTTATTAAATCATAGCTACGTACATTAGTGCAATCATGGGGTACAATGTGGTGGCTTCATATACAATCTGAAACATTTTTATCAAACTGTTTAACATAGCCTTCATGGCACTTTCCTAGTTATTGTATGAAGACATTTGTATTCTGCATTTAGTAAGTTTCACCTGTACCCTTCTAAGATGCACCATAAATGTGATCCCACCAATTATTCTCCCTCCACTCATCTTCCACCTTCCCTCCCCTCCTGTGTCCCTTTCCCCATATTCTTGTGCTATAACTGGGTTTTAGCCTTCATATGAAACCTATAAATTAGCTTCTTAGTAGGGCTGACTACCTTGGATACTTTTTCTTCCATTCTTGAGATACTTTGCTAAGAAGAATATGTTCCTCTTTCATATTTACATGGATGGAGCTGGACTTTTATCTTTTTGAGGGGAGAAGTGAGACAAAGTGACCAGGCAGATTAAAGAAGACTAAGGATGGGGATCCTTGCCTCTACAAGTAAGACTGGAGAAGATTCTGAATTCTGAAGTAAGTTGGGGATGGTGATGGATTGTTTGACATCAGAAACTCAGAGAAGGGACCCCATGGAGCCGGAAGAAGGGCCCATAGGGCAGGACTGGTGGGCAAGAATGGACTGCAAGGAGCTACGTTCTTTTCTGTGTGTGCCTGGAGTGAGCCTGGGACGTGGATATACACCAGAAAGAATGTTATTTGGTGATATTTCCAATGTTATGAGCAATCTACAAACTTAATACGTGTTCCAATATGTTCCATTGATCAAACCTCCGTGATAAACCTGCGGCTCGTGTGCTTGCAAGCAGAGAGCTCCAAGATAGACTGGCAGATTTTATTTTCCCAGCTCAGCCTGGTAAGGGCTCATGCAAATTGAAATGTGAAGATCTCTTTTAAAAAGCAACATATTTTTAAATGTGAATGCTCTCAGAAGAGAGTTCTTATTCAAACTACTAAACCATAGATATGTCATTACCCCTGCCTAATCCAAATGAATGCTGACAGATACGCTATTTGAAAACGTAACAGCTAAATATTACACTGCCTGGGACCTGTGAGTCTACTTCTGAAATCCACATTCAAATTACAAATTGAGATGAAAAGTTAGAATATTTAGGTTGTGGCATTATTGCCGATTAAAAGAAAAGTTAGAAATAATCTAATAGGTCATACAAACACACATCTACCATTTATGTATACATATTTTACATGTATGCACATTTTCACATATGTTTATGCATGTAATTATCAAATATGCATTTAGATGCACATTTATGCATGTTTGTCCATGTGCACTTATGTTTACATACAGTTATATTACATGTGCTTACGTAGGTTTAGGTTGTACTCTTTGTGTTTCTACATCTATGTATATGTTGCTATGTATGGACCCAGGGATAGACCCATGGGTACGATAGGAACCAGGACAATATATATCAGAATGTTAATAATGAACTATGGAATTATGACCATTTTTTTCTTTATACTTGTTTTTGTAAGTCTATATTTACATTATTAAGAAAGCAAAAACTTTATAGTTAAAAAAGTAATGACATAGTTCATTTTTTTAAAATTTTTATTAAATCATAATTGTGTACATTGGTGCAATCATGGGACACAATGTGCTGACTTTATATACAATCTGAAATATTTTCATTGAACTGTTTAACATAGCCTACATGGCCTTTTAATCACTATATGAAGACATTTATATTCTGCCTTTAGTAATTTTCACTTGTACCCTTGTAAGATGCACCGTAAGTGTGATCCCACTAATCACCCTCCCTCCACCCATCCTCCCCCTC